>WEKY01053596.1:38976-171071 GCA_013390045.1 Picathartes gymnocephalus
TTATTCTTAATCTTTGAGTCAATGACAACTTTTCCTCCTTGGCACATAGTTCCTTTAAGAGCAAGCATGTATTGTGCAAGGAAGGTCATAAATTAAGGTATTACAGTATATGAAATACATCTCTATTTTTAATTAGCATAGTATACTTTGACTCTATGACAGAGTATCTTTAAACAAGCTTCTTCCTATCTGAAAATGTTATCCTTTTGGTTGCTAGTTTTAATTCCTATTCAAAACATCATCATTTTAATGTAATAGCCTCTTTGAATCGAAACACTACCACAGAGATTTTTTTTTTTTTGCAGCCTTTTAAATTTCTTGAAGGATATTGAACTTGTGGTCAGTTGTTGGTCACCAATGTAGAGTGGCTGCTTGGTAGAGACATTCTGAATCAGAGACTGCTTGCTGCTCAGGGCCAAGTGAAATGGTGCTTTGTCCCTCTGGGTTTCTTTGACTACCTCTTCCAAGAAACAGTCAGTAAATATCTTAAATATAACCTCGGGTCACAACTTAGAGCAATTGAAATTCCCATTTTTATGGAGTTTTCTATCTCTGCGGTCTCACAAATACTGCAAATGGAGTTCAGTCATTCTAAGTACTGTCACCTTATTGTATGGCTTTAGTCTGGTATTTTTCCTGTATAGGCAGGAAATTATTTGTGATAGAATTAACTCCTAGTTTCCTATAACATGTATCACTACTTCTTCTCCCATGGTATTCCTTTGTTGTTGCAACATTATGTTGTACCTAGAGATGATGGTAAGAAAAGGAAAATCCTTAAAAATGTGACAGATCAAAGCTGCTGTAATTTTTCATGTACGTTAGATAAATAAGAACTGATTCTCAGTTCAGCGCTAGATAACTAGTTACATTTCATTTCTGTTTTTCATTGAGGCAAACCTCCAAGTCTTTTGAGACATAATGTTCTAACGTCCTAACAGTCAAGTTGCTTGGTTCTTAAGCAGTGTGTTGTAAATAGCCTGAAGTGAACTATTTGGTTTTGAGTGGTTTGTGGGGGCTCTTTGGGATTTATTTTGGTTTTGGTTTCTTTTGGGAAGGGGCTGGGGATTGTTTGTGTGTATGTTTTGTTAACAGCATGGGAGCAGTAATAAAATGGCTCTGTGGCTGGATATAGTGGGATATGCAATCTGTAATCCTACCATCTTTCCTTTTCAAACACAAAAGATGCAGTGCCCAGTGTCCCTTGTCCATAGCTGGTTATGGCTGTAAACACAATTTCAGTAGCATGATTCACCGTCTATTAAAAATCTAAAGTAAAAAAAACTGAACAAAGTTTTGCTTGGTATGGATGATTTGTTTGCAAGTTCTTTGCTGATAATGCCTGAAGTTTGATGTGGATGAATAATGCAGATGAGAGTTTCATGCATGAAAAGTTGGTGCTTCTCTTGCTGCATCATAAACACACTGCTGTTTCTGATTAGGTTAGAATCAAATTGTAAATAGCTCCTGCTGTGACTAGGGGTATTTAAATTGCCCTATCCAGAACATTTATTTTCATGAATCAAGCAACTGAAAAAACAAGGTTGGGAATTTTCAGAAATTCTCAAGGCCAGATAAGCTCGGCTCAGTACCAGAGTCAATACCAGATGAAACCTCCATTATTTTCAGTTACTGGGACTGTCTTGAAAAATAAACCTCACAAGCCTTTTTCTCATGGGAAAATTGTGAAATATACTTGTATATAAGTGCCGAATGCAGGGTCAGTGTTTATAGGACCACCATTTGTTGTTTAAAAGAAACCTTTCTTATTGACATGACAGCTGAACTTTGTTCAGTTATCTCATTAAGTATGTCTGCCTTCTGTTAAGTATCCAGGTTGCTGAGAAGTGACATTATAGATTTATGAACGCTGGGTGAAAGTTATGTAGAAAAGAGTGTTCTAAACAAATGAATACAAGTTTCAGAAAGTAATTTATTAAAAATGACTTTGATAATAAAGATAATCCTGCTGTTAATCTGAATCATTATATTTAAACAGAATTTGTGTCTGTTCTTGTTATTGCATAACTTAAAAAGAGCTATACCTTAATTTTAAATTGCCAGATTATATTACTTCCAGGTTGAATTGAAAAGAAAATATAGGAAGGGGAGACCAGCTCTTCCATTCCTCTGCTGTGCCCAAATCTGCGTCACTCAAACCATTCCTATTAGCTAGTTTCCTAAAAACTTTCAATTTTAGAGTCTGGACAGCCTCTGCAGGGCTGCCACTGGTTGTGTATCCTGACTGTTGGGGTGGGTTTCCCTGTCTGATGTGCCTGTGATGCTTCAGCTGTTCAGCCAGGACTGAGTTAGGTCCATGGTCCCAGTTATCCTCTGCCCGGTCACAACAGTGGCTGCCTCCAGATGCCTCAGAAGGCAATGAGTTTGAAGGTGTGAATCTGAGATGATTCAGTTGTTCTGGATTATCTGATATGTAAATAAGTGTACCGTTGGCCCTAATGCATGAAATGTAATCTCTCTCCTAAAGTCTGTTAGCATTGCAAATTGAATATTCTTGCTAGCTTTATATGCTTCTGGCTATGCAATTGTTTTTTGCCTCTTAGGATTCTCTAGCAGTGAGTGTCGTAGTTGGTTTATGCATTATGTGAAAAGTTGTTTCCTTTTATCTGGCTTAAATGTGTTGCCTTTCAGTTCCATTGGCTGTCCCTTGTCTTGTGTGTTAGGCAATATGGAGAAAAAAGCTCTCAACATGTCTTCTTTGGAGTAGTCATTACTTTTTTTTAGTTATATCCCTTCTTGCTGATGTTCTTTTGGAGATGAGCAATCCATTTCTTTTCACTTATTCTCAAATGATATTTCCCTCAATCTTCCCATAAGCCCTAGTAATTTTGCAATTCTTTTTAAGATGATGCTACTGTTATTGCACACAGTATTTAAAGGAAACCTTCATGTTTCTGATGATGCTGATTTGTACAATGGAATTCTAATAATTTCCCTGCTGTTTTTCATCCCAGTTCATATTCATGTTAGCAACTTGTTAATTTTTTGGGGTTTTTGACCATAGCCACCCTTGGAATTGAAATGGTAATTGATTTTTTTTGCTTTAAACTGAATGTGCTTAAGGTGGATTGGATGTTTTATTTCCATTGTTGAACCCAAAGCTGGGTGGATTTTTATTAAGTTTTTATGCTGGTGGTGAAAGATACATGCATTACCATATTGCTTATTTTATCTCACTCCTCTGGTGGACATTCAATTATAACAACACTACTTTTAAATGAACTTTAATCAAGAACTTGGGCCATACTGTTGAGAAATTGTATTTAGAGTTGAACTCAGTATATCTCAATATTTACAATCACCATAGTTCTAGTTTTTACTTTGTTTTCCACTTTTTATTGCATATGTCCATTTACTTCATGCACCTTTGAAGCTTCTATCCACGATCATTTTTCTCCATTTGAGCAGCTGAAAAAGCTAAATAAAGACTATTCGAGTAGAAGGTAGTAGATGCTGCTAGCTTGCCTTTGCAAAATAATTGTTTGTACCTTGATGAAGTAGGCCTTTAAAGTACTTTTTAATTCTTTGAGATATATTTAATTTATTTTTATTCACTGGAGACATTAATTTTTTTTTCTTTATGTTCTATTCTAGACACAAGGGCTATAGCTGTCACTGCAACTTGAATATTTAAAATATTCTAGTTTTCACATTCTAATAAATGATGAAATTTAAAGCACGGTGTGCTTGCTTAAGTGAGCTTACAGGTCAGACGTCACCTTTCACATTAAATTCTCATCGAGTGAACTCAAATCTGCTAGACAGAGCCAGCAAAAGCTTTTAAGAACAAGATTCTGAAACTGTTCTTTTTTCATGGAACATGTCTCATGAATGGTTGCCACAAACAAAGGCTCTTTAGAGAGCTGAGAATTATTCTTTCTCTCATGTTTCTTGTGGTTTCTTCATTCTATCCATGGTACTCAATAGCATTCACTTAGAAATATGTGTAGCAAAACTCAAAATATCAGGTTAAAACATGGTCAAAAAAACCTGATGTGACTTGTAAAATATTTTTTGTGAATTTTTAAGTTCTTCCCATTCTGGTGAAGTACAAATTAATTTTCAGCTGAAGGGCTTAATGGCTAAGAATCATTTGTATTTACTGCCACAAGAACATTTTTGTAAATTGAATGTGGTCTAAGAGCATTACACGGCCTGTTTTTTGCAGACATTGATGAATGTGCAACTGGAAGGCATAGCTGTGCCAATGACACTGTTTGCTTTAACTTGGATGGCGGGTATGACTGTCGATGTCCCCACGGCAAGAACTGCACAGGAGACTGTATCCATGAAGGCAAAATCAAGCACAATGGTCAGATTTGGGTGCTGGAGAATGACAGATGCTCTGTCTGCTCGTGCCAGGTCAGTACAAATGGAAATAGCTGCTTCTGCAAGGCGATGGTAGGGATGAAGGGCAGAGTGTCAGGATTCAAATGAAATTCCTGTTTTAGTTGCCTTCTCAGGTGCATGTGTGGAGCTACAGAAGTAAAATCATATATTACACAGGGTTTTGGAGATAGGTTCTCTCTCCAACCTGCATGAGCAAAACATTCATTGGAAGTTTATTATGATACTGGGAGAAGGATGATAGTACTGTTTTGTTAGCAGAGATGCCACCTGTGTTCTCTGGGTGGGAGTAACAGCATTTTCATGCAAATAAACTGTCTAGACACCTATTGGGGCTGCAGACATGCCAGTATCTCTAGCAGGTGGCTATAACAAGGAGTAGGTTCTGTGTCTGCAGAATAATTCAGCTGAACTTTCTCAAATGTTTGCTGTGCAAAGTTTGGTCCCAGGCTAAATGCTGATGGAGAATGAAGGCCCAAAACACTGCTGACAGCATCCTGGGCATTTCAGCAGCTCAATTTTAGCATACATGGCTTAGTTTCAGATCACCTATCATCTTCCTTTGTGAATAATTACAGAATAGAGGAGTTGATCTTTCTTGACACCCTCCAATCTGATACTCTATGAAACTGTGATGTTCTGTGATCTGGAAGTTTCAAGCAAGATTTGTCAAGTATCTGTATGAGAATTACAAACTTAGTGCAATCCATTAAAATCTAACCCTTGGTAAAAACACCATTGGGTTTCACCACCTCAGGGAGAGCTGCCCAAAGGTTGGTTGAATGAAAGATGTATATAAGACAACAGGGGAACTTTATGGTTGTTACTGAGTCTGTATTGGGGTCTCTGGCTTGGACTGAGTTTTATTTTGACAAAGATACTGTGTAGTGGAAAACTTGTGAGCTGCTAGTGGCTTAGAATCATGGTAAAAATTAAAATTTTGGCTGGAGTATGGCTGGAGTTGTGCAAATTTCTGCCGTCACTGTATGTCTCTCTTCTAAAAACAGAACGGGTATGTGATGTGCCGGCGAATGGTCTGTGACTGCCAAAATCCCACCGTTGACCTGTTCTGCTGTCCTGAGTGTGACCCGAGGCTCAGCAGTCAATGTTTACATCAGAGTGGGGAGCTTTCCTACAACAGTGGTGATTCCTGGATACAGAACTGCCAGCAGTGCCGCTGTCTGGTAAGTTTCCTGATTCCAGCAGCAGAGAGAGGAGGGAAAAAACCGTATGAGATATTCTGATCTGTGAATAGTTTCATTTTCATGCATTAGCATCCACTTAATTTCCCCTGAAGTACATGTACAATTAAAATCTGGTTTTCCTGGATTTCTGTCAGTATTGTCAAGTTCCTGTCAAAAATGTGTTTTGATACAATAGACATAATATAAATTACTTAATCATGAAGGTGATTTCAGCAAAGTGGAGGTCATTTGGATATGGCACCTACACCACAACACTTGTGTTTACTTATTCAGAGACTGATGAAGCTCTATAAGGAAATTCTAAATAATATCTTTATTATCAGAGCTGATTAATTTCAAGGATGCTGGTAAACTAAAACTTATTTATTCATTCAGACATTTTGAGTAACAGAAAAATAATAAGACTTTTTGCATTTTTCAAAACACTGAAATGAGGTTTGAAAAAAACTCACATCTGTTAAAGCTTGCCATCTTTTTCCTAGGCATGTATTTCAGAGTCTAAGCAAAAATTATTCTGCATAATGCTGCTCAGGAAGTTTCTGTGCCAGAGAAAATCCCAAGATAAAAACAACTCTAGCTTTTATCACAGGTTATCTCCAAATATAAAGGCTGGTCCAATGTAGTAGCTTTGGCTTGTCAGGGTATCATGAACAACAGCCAGAAGCCCATTTCTGTAGACTGTGCTTTCAGTGTTACCACTGCTAAAATCCAGTGAAATAGATTACCATGTGCCTCATTAAATCTCTTAAAAATGAAATAAAAGCCAACCTACAATTCAGGATCTCAATAGATGTTTCCTTTTTTTAAAAGATGCTACTTCGGTAGCAAAAGCCTGCTTTCTTTCAGTGGTCATGGACTTTTTTGGGTGACAAAGTATTGTCTGCTCCTTGTACTGTCCATCACTACAAAAAATAGAATGAAGATCAGTGACTGGATTGCTTTCATTCTTACCATCATGCAATTCAAAAAGAATAAAATTGACCCAGATTAGAATTTTTTAAAAGACTAACTTCACAATACCTTCTGCAACAAGTGGAGGAAATTTTGAGCTATGACTAGTGTCTGTGATGGGTTTTTTTCAGCCTCTGCTCTGGAGACAGTAAACTCCTCATTCTCAAAATCATAGATACATTTTTTGCGAATAAACTGATTTTCTAGGGCCAAATGCTGTTCTTTTTGCCCCTTTTAAGTCCAGACTATTCAAGCTGTGCTCAAATGAGCTGAAGGTCAGAGATGTACATCCTCCAAAAACAAAAGAAGTTCTTTAATGTCTTCTGTGAAGTCTTTTCTTTGACCAATATATTTGCAACTTTGGCCCTTTTCCAGAGTGAAGAGAAGCTGATTCCAGCTTGTAGTAACTGATATGATTCATTAAACATCTTTAGCTTTGTGTTTAGGCATACAGTAATGCAAGTCTCTGCTCAGACCTTTTCTTACCCTGACTGTACTAAACCCACCATGCAGAAAGTGTGATAAAGTTTGGAATGTCAGGTATTCTGATCAAAATGTCCCAAGAGGATGGTAAGTGTGTGGAAGTCCTCTCACTGAAAATGTGGTGGTGTTCCCTATTACGTTGTGCTGCTGCTTGCTTGACACCCTTAATCCAGCCAACACATTTGTAACTGTGGCAGAGATAAATTTGAGGGCTTTCTATGGCAAGCCAACAGTCCAAATTGTGAGCAAGAGCTAGGTGAAACTGGAGACTTTGGCACACTTTTGCAGTGCAGTCATGTTACAATTTCTGACCGTGCAGAAGTAGGGCCTCACAAGGACAAGGCACAATCTTGTATTGCATAATTTTATGGAGAATTTTCATCTGCAGCTTGGTGGAGAGTGTACTGAAGTAAGTTAAATATAATATATTTCCTGAGTAGCATGCAGAAAAAACACCTGATCTGCTGTGTGTCCCACAGTCAGTGAATATCAGTGTTTTCTGTGCTGAATTCTGAACAGCACCAGATGGGAAAAAAAAATAGCCAGCTAGGAAACACAATGCTGATTCAGAGGAATAGGTGAAGAACCAAATAGGAGCTAATAATAATATCTTGTTCTTTCTGAAAAAAGCAAGGAGAAGTTGACTGCTGGCCCTTGCCATGCCCAGAGGTGGACTGTGAATTCAGTGTCCTCCCCGAGAGCGAGTGCTGCCCACGCTGTGTCACTGACCCCTGCCAAGCTGACACCATCCGCAATGACATCACTAAAACGTGTCTGGATGAAACCAATGTCATTCGCTTCACTGGATCTTCTTGGATTAAGCATGGCACAGAGTGCACCCTCTGCCAGTGCAAGGTAATAAAGATGAAGCTGAGATGCTTTTGCTCAGCTTGTTTGTGGCACATAAATATTAATGCACTGAGTCCAGTCAGTGACCAGTTGGTGTCTACACTTGTTTTAAAGCAGCAGAGATGACAGTAAAAGTGTTCAGCTTAGTTAACTGTGCTCTTGCACGTGCGAGAAGCATGGCTTGATGTGCTAGCAGGTGGGAAGCAGGACAACAGCCCATGCTGCAGGGTGCTGTGGAGATGGTACTGGGCTTCACTTTTCCACCAGGATAGCTCAGTTCAAGTTTAAACATGGAGCTCCAAGCTCCATGCTATCTTGGAAACATGCAAATATGGCTATGTAAGCCTAGACTTTGCACAAGAAATTTGTTCGGTGTGATACTGTAGTGTTACTTGAACTTATTGTGTTGCTTTTTGAGAATAGTAATTGTTTTCAGAATAAAAGGACTAGTTATATGGTTATTTAGCTTTTGTACTTGAAAGTTAATCAACCTATTTGGAACATTTACTGTTTCTGTACTCAAAGAAATTGATTGTGTGGGAAAAATGAATGGCTATGGGCATATGTGAATTCTGGCATCTCTTTTTGAGGGTGAAAAAGAAAAAGGGCTTAACATAAGTGTTTCTATTCAAAATAAGTGATTATTTTGAATAATAAAATAAGACCATAAAGTGAATTGTATTTTCTGCCACCCAATACTGAAGAGTAACAATATGTGTTTCCACAGCAGCCAAGGAGAGAGAGCAGGATTCATGCATAGTTCTTTAATTATTACTGAAATTCACAGTTGTTTTGGGGCTTTATTCTATGTTCTTCCCATGCAAGATGCTTCCCAAACTCTAATACATGGTACAATTAACTACTTTGAAAAGGTGCTCATAAAAAATAATCTATCTTCAACACCTCCTTCTGTGAGAATTCTGTGTGATGAGACAGCAAAAGCTGTCAAGCATCACTTCCTTCCTCCACCCTGCCTGATGCAATACTGCGTGTAATAGGTGCTGCTGTCGAGGCATAGTCTTTTTTCAAGGGCAGTGGTATGCACCAAGTAAGTGTCAGCTTTTGTCTTGGTGTCAGAATGGGTAAGTGGTTGGAAGAAAATGCTGTGATCTGACAGACTGGCTAATGGTTAGAAAGCCAGCTGCTGCCCAAAGGGTGTTGAAATAGGCTTATAGGCAGAAACCTCTGCTTTCAGGGTCTGTACCTGCCCCTATGCTAGAAGTGATTTTTTTCTCAGGCAAGTTGCTAAGGTTCTTATGCATCTGGTTCCCCATCTGTAAAAGAAATTGTTGTGTGTGGTTCTTCCCTAAAGCACTTTTGAGACTTGGTGATGGGAAGTGTGCTCTTATTGTACCGCTGATCAGTGGCAGTGCAGAAGACATGTATCAGTTCTGATGATGGCCACCTAAGTGCTGCTCCCATCTGGCCTTTTGAGTTAAGCCAAGACTGAACCTTAAGCATTGGCTAATTGGTATTCAGTGTAAACACGTACACAGACTAGTCAAATCCATTGCTGCCTTGTGAACATAGTGAGGATTCAAACAGATACTCTACCAAACTCCATAATTTTAATGATTCAGGTATGACTCTGCCTAACAAAGAAGAGGTACCACTTTGTCCCTAAAGATGCCAAATCTTATTCAGTTCTCTTCACAGAGCAGTGTTCATTCTGAAATGCCCTATCTGCTCATATTGCCAGCATTTTAATATTGCAGTTCTGCACACAGGCAGATCAGGGTAGTGGTGTGCCCAGTTTGTATAGTGCTCCTTCTCATTCATCTTGCATCACCCCACTCTTCTCTTCTAAAGCACCTCATGGAAGGTCAAAGCTCCAGTCTAAGCCTCTCTAAACAAGCTATAGCAAAAGAGGTTTACACAAATCCTTTAAGAATTTAGAAACCTGTGCATCAGCTAAAGCAGACTTTGCTACAAAAAAAGATCTAATCACAAGAAGGGGGAGAGTAGGATTGTAACCTCTTGTAACAGAAGGAGTGAAAGAAAATGCTTCAGTTATTCAGGCCTTGGTCTTTAATAAGTCCTGTTGGTTTAGTCAATCAAATCTATTTGGACTAATTTATAAATAATACTCAGTCTTTATTTGCATTGTAAGAATCAGACTTAAGAAAAGAAGTAGTAGAGATGCAGAAATTACTTTCTCCAGTATTTAATGATGTCTGTAGACAGTCTGTTTCCTTAATTGCCCTTCATATTCTCGTCAGAATGTCTGGACTATTTGGAAAAAGTTTATGGATTAATGCTTGCTGGTGTTACAGCCAGGGTGCGTGAAGTTGAAGCATTCAGGGCTAAATAAAACCCAGAGTCCCTTCTGCCTGATCTGAATAAAACTCGCAAGTGCCCTGTCTTGTTTTATATATTTGAGTATATAACAGTATATATTTGAGTATATATATATATATAACAGTTTTATATATTTGAGCAGATGCCTGATACCTTTATCTTGGGAGCATTCCTTCCAGTGACCCCAGCTTCTTGCAGTTTGAGTGTTATAGCTCTGGGACACAGACCACAACAAGCCAAGCAATTAGAGGAATCATAATGGCCCGTTCCCTTGGGAAACATAAAGACATGAGGACAATGTCATTAATCTGATCCAAGTCTGTACATGTTTTGTATTTTACAAGTCTGTATGTTGAAATCTGTTGGGTATTTGCAAACAGCTGAGCTTGTTAAATTTACTTGTTTTCTACAAAATGCAAATTGTTTCAGTTCTTCTTTCTGTTTTTCCATCCCTTAGAATGGCCATGTCTGTTGCTCAGTGGATCCACAGTGCCTTCAGGAACTGTGACAACAACAACTATCTCTCACAAGCAGTTTCTGGATAAAGAATTTTCCTTCACAGAAATAGACCTTTAGACCAAAAATTCTTCAAAATTAAAACTAAAATTAGGTTGGTTTTGTCTCTCTGAAGTGCAGCTATGTGATGAACTCGGTTACCTGAATCAGAGTGAAATTTATGGGATTCAAGACAAGCTCAGATGTGTAAACCTTTGTGTGAGGTTAGGCCCAAATCTTCTGGCTATTTGTCTGTCTGGCATCCTTGTGCAGAATGTTGAGGTTAGTGTAAAGTGACACGTTGTAATGCTGTACGTAATGATGTCAAGATCTAAAATCAACTAGGAGCTCTTACGGGGTCTTCCGAAGCTTTGAGAGTCCAACGCTTGACCAGATGCAGCAGATTTACCTAATCATATTTGGAACTGCACAAATGTGTTTGATTGCTTACTGCAGAACTTAGCAGATGTTTAAGTAAAAGGATGAAGCCTTCAGGAATAACGAACCTAGAAGCTAAGATGTGATATGTACAGTATGTGCGCTGAAAAAATAAAAGATAGAAGTTATTGTAAAAAAAAAAAAACAAAAAACAAAACGAAAAAAAAGACCAAAAAAAAAAAAAAAAGGAAAACCCGTGATGCACAGGCATGGCTTCTTAATGTTTTCTGATGGGAAAAGTCATCAATATTTCCTTGTTTTACTGCACTTACTATTATTTCTTGGTTGACTTTGTTCAGTATAAGCTTGTTATTGTGCAAATTTAAATAAATATTTCTCTTACCTTAAGTTTGTGTTTGTGCCATCTTTCCTTTTCAAGGACTTAATTTTCATGTGTGCTCTTACTTCTTTGCCAGTATTCCTAGGAATCTGGACAATACAGGTGAAGTATTGCCTGTCTAGCTCCTCTACCTGTGGGAGCTTATGTCCACCACAACCTTATGCCTATCATGTCTAATCTTTGTTAGGATACACATAAGTAATTTGTCATTACAGTGAATTAAACAGCAAATTCACATGGCTAAATATCAGATCCTATGTGCCAGTGGGGTGTTGTCACAAGAGTTGGTAGAGACCATTTTTGTGTGACTCGGATCTGTTCAGATTTACAGGGGATCTTCTCCAAATTCCTCCTCTCTCCAGCTGCCAGGGGTTGGTTTGTTTCCGTAAGCTCTGCAGCTGTTTTTGCTGTTTGCGTGAAGTATCTTAATGCATGGGGATTACTTCAAAATGCAAACCCTGTTGTCACTACTGTTCTGTTGGGACAGTAAATAAAGGAGGCTACCTGACCAAAGCTATGTTATTCTCAAAGAGAAATAAAGAATAAAGAAATGCTTACAAATTGCAGGCTGAAAAGGCTGAATTTGTAAAGAATGCATCACAAACAGTGGAGACAAAACTAGAGAGGAGGAAGATGCCCAAGATGACAGCATTCCTTAGATAATACTTTAGTACTCATATTCTTTTCAAAGTGCCTTGCTGCTCTTCAGCATCTCTCTTAAAAGTTCAGTACATTGGCATGAAACCTGGACAGGCAAAACTTCCAGTATTGCTCCTGTGTGATAAGAAGTTTCAAGGGAAGTCCATATATGTGGTTTTACAAAACAGAATTGTTTCCTGCAAACAGTTGCTACTTCAGTTTCATGTACTGCAGGAGGTCAAAGGAAACTCATGCAACCGCATGTATCCAGTAGGCATTCCCTTGAACCCTAGTGTCTACTGAGGACAGGATGTTTTTGGATTAGGGGATACAAGAGACACTAGGTCACCAAATTCTAGTAGTATAAATAAGCCCAAGAAAATAAAAATCAGAAAAGCAAAAGACCCAAGTGTATATTTTACATTGAACCAAAAAAGTTATGAAGATTTTCAGACCAAATAAAATCTTTTCCTCATCTAGTCCATAAATAACAGGTATTCAAGAAAAGTTTTTTGTGTTTTTGTCCTATTCCTGGCAAGCTATAATCACGTTTTTTAAAGAGATTTAGCTCACCAAAAAAGAAGTTGCTCTCCCTGCAATGCTTTCTTGCCTGCTACTAATTGTCAGGTCATGTTTTCCCCTCAGACTCTGAGGCACGTCTCCAGTGGATTTCATGAGCAGCAGCATGCCTGTTTCTGAGAGAAGGTTCAGCAGAAGTTATGTACCCTCTGAGAACTGCACTTCAATTTCATTCAAGGATAGGTACAAGATAGACATAGAAAATGCATAAAGACTAGAATTGTTTTTTTGAAAAGAATGAACATTTTTCAAGGACAGAACCCTTGAGCTCTGGCAAAGGCTGTACAAAGCTATGAAGAGAACCACTGGAGCTTGTAGGATAGATACCTACAGAACATTGTAAGTAACATTGTAAGCATCCCTATTTTGGCAGTGGATAGAAAAGTTGCAGGTGAGGCAAGTGTCTCTGTCCTTATTCTGGTTCTGTGCATCCTCTGACTTTGGTTTCAGAGCTATGACAAATATGAGAACTCTAAGGAAAATTATCTCCAAATCTTTTTGTCAATCCTTTTTCTAATAGAGTAATACAGGTGTTTAATACCAGTTTTTAATCAAAACTGAAATGGTGTATAGATGAAAAACAAATATCCATTTTCTTTTGTTGCCTATCCTGACCTGAGTGTCAGAGGATCTTTCTACTTTTATGGGTTTGTGAAGCACAATGCAGTGCACTAACAGGCTAAAAAGCCAAAAATTGAGACATAAGGTACTAGCTAAAACTTGAATCTGATCCTTGATGAGACACTCAGCGTTACATGTATGTAAAGAGCAGAATTCATATTACTGAACAAAGCTGGAACTCTCTACTAAATAAAAAATGAGAATGGGTTCAGTGAATATTGTCTAATTTATCAGTGTTTAAGGTTACTAATCAGTTGGGAGCTCTTCTAAAGGTCAGCAAACTCCAAGAAGACATATCGGTGACCCTCAATTTCATTCCTTTTCACCCCCTCCTCCCCATCTCCCTCCTGTTCAGTCCAGCCAGTAATTAGTAGCTCGTGTTTTTAATTTTCCTTGAAAAGTAAATTTAAATATGATTAAAAATTGATGTCTAATTTCCAAGCCTAAATTATCTGTTAGACAATATAGTCCATAAAAAAAAAAATACACTTCTGAATGATGCAGGTACATTGTGCTCTCTTACTGGCCTTTCATTTTTGATGCAGTGTTTGCAGTACCAAAATTCAATAACTTCCATAAAGGAATTGTCACCTCTCTGCAGAGTAATTGCCCTAAGTTAATAAGCCTATAGCTATAATGGCAGAGATGTCTTCAGTTACAATGCTGAATTCAGTGCTATGGTGAAACAGGTTGTTAGAATGCAGCAGCATTACAAAACTGTTGAGAACTGCACCTGCAAATTTCTGGTACCCACAAATTTACTAGGGGCAATACTAGCCATTGGATTTTTATAGGATACCTAGAAGTGTGTGTTTATGCAGGGAGGGCTGTAAAAATGCCTTCCTTCATTTCCAGCATAGTATCTCACCATTAGCTGCACTGGCCTACACTCAGGTTCATCCTGGGTCACCTCAGAGAGGCACAATCTCATGAGCCACATTTGAGCTGCCTTCAAATGCAGGATGTGTATGCAGTAGGATCTCCCCCTCCACAGATTCTCCAAAGTGAAGAGGCTCCCAGTGCGGCAAATGGCAGTGCTGAGCTCACAGGCCCTCTCAACAGGAGGGAACTCCCCTGGTTTCACAGATAAAAATAGCAGTAGCTTTAAAGTAGGGCTCTGCTAGTTATTTTTTAATAGTGCTACTTACAGCCAAATGCAGTTTAACTTGTCCCCAA
Source organism: Picathartes gymnocephalus (assembly GCA_013390045.1). Classification (NCBI taxonomy): domain Eukaryota; kingdom Metazoa; phylum Chordata; class Aves; order Passeriformes; family Picathartidae; genus Picathartes; species Picathartes gymnocephalus. The sequence goes on from WEKY01053596.1 coordinate 53,419, forward strand.
AGCAGTTAATAATTTAAGCTAAAAATTGCTAGCTAGCTTTTGCCAGCTCTGTAAAGAAAATATTTCAGAGTAATACAAGAAGGCTAGAGCAGCTCTGGCATCTCCTGAGTGGGTGGCCTGTGTCTCTTCTTCATTGCATCAGTAAAAAGCCCACTGCAGTCGTGTCTTCTACCCAAGTCATAGTCATATTCACTAAGTCAGAATCCTGGCTGTGTCTCCTGTTGCTATTTTAATTTCCAATTAAAAATTAAAAGCTTCTTGTTGATTTAGTATAGTGGCCAAACCTCTGTCCTGGGAGAAAAAATGTACCGCTGGCTTTTTGAGTAAGGAGAAGTATTTTAGAGAGGCTCTGAAAAAAAGGTGTGTTAAAATCTGTTTTTCAGCTCTCTGAGGCTGTTTATCAGCCTTGGGAATGGCCACTAGCATGTCAGCGTATTTCATTTCTATTCTTGTCAGTAGAGTGTTAATACAAAATGATAAAAATAAAAAATCAACTGTTGAAATCAATTACTCATCTAGGTCTGCACTAATCAGTGTTTTCTTATTGTCGGAGTTTATATAGTCTGTAAAATACCAAACAGGCATTGTGTACTATAGCAGGAGATTTGCAACCCTATATCCTACTAATCTGTTCATAGATTATTTCTATAGCTTCCAACTTTAACTACTACAAAGTATAACAATCTATTGATCACATAATTTTCGTCCATAAGCTAGCCAAACTCAGTAACTATGCTTCACCTCAAAATTTGTTTTTTCAGTAATCTCATGTTGCCATTTAGGACTTCAAATGTAACTCTCAGTATGTGATTTATGTATCAGCAGTATTGCTAGGAATTATAAAATAAAGTTGTTTAAGGGCTCATTTTAGGACTGAGTCATATATGAAAAACAGAATAACTAGAATTACATCTCTACAGGTGGAGAGCATCCATCTAAATAGAAAAAGAGAAACAAAGTAGACTTCAGTGCAATTTCATGGTGGGGAAGGAAATTTCATGGAGGGGAGAGGGGAACAAAACAAAAAAAACTAATCCCACTGATGTTAACTTGGTCCTGTCCTCTTTTAATGACTGCTGATCTGAACAAGAAGAGGGATGCAGTCTTGTGCATGGTTAGCTTAGTTTTTCCAAGAAGCTCCTTAGCTGATGCTGCTTTTGAATATTTCATCTGACAGACTGAACCACAGCCTTTTCCTGTTTATTGTCTGAGTGCCTTTGGTGAAAATGTAAAAAATGACTAAAAAAGCCAATGCAGGATGGGTCTGGCTCCTTTGAAGCAGGCACTGTATCACAGCTGGAGCATCCTGCCCGAGGCAGCTGTTGGAACCAGCCAGCCAGGGTGAAGGGAGCACCACCCTACCTAAAGGTGTAATCCTGCTGGTTTTATCAGCTATCTGTAGTTGGGTTCTCCATAAGCTGTGACCAGAATGACCCAGCTCAGACTGATTCCTCTTGCAACCTTGCAAGGAAAAGCCTCCCCTTTTGGCTGCTGTATGTGGATTTTGCAAGTCACATGGTTTGTCAGTGCAAAGAGATGCAGGAGTGGGATTGGTGCTGTCCCAAGAGCTCCCATATCACCCCAACGTGTGCCACCCGCTGCACAGGGAAAGTAAGGTCTGCCTTCAAGTTAGGAAGAAAATGTCCTTAGTGTCTGGCAAGAAGCCAGGCCCTTTACTTGCTTTCCAAGGCAAAAAGGTTGTGTTCACCTCACTCACACTGGACAAACTGTGAGTGCTCACAAACATACCTCAAAGTGCAGTCCTCTCACTGCTGTGCTGTTTCAGGATCACGCAGCTCTGCAGGAGTTACCCCAGTCAGCGGAGGGCTAGCCCTGTGCCATGGCCAGCTTCCCCACCACAGGGCCTCTTTGAGGGGATGCCTGTGTCGCAGCTTTGCAGCTGGTGCTTGCATGGCCTGGACTGGGCAGGTCCTCTTGCCCTGCCCAGGTGGGTCAGGCTGGTGACAAATGGATGTCAAAGTCAGTTAATGAAGCTGGTGTTAAAATCTGGCATTGCAGACACTGCTGGTGACAAGCTGAAGGGTAATACTGACATTACTTAAACCATCTTTTTAAAATCAGTCTCTTTTTTAATTTTAAATTTTCATTGGGTAATAATTATATCTGATGGGCCTGATGCTCCTTTGAATAACACAGCAGGTGAGGAAGAAATTATTCTTTCCTCACCTGATAAACTTGAGAGGCTGCTCAGCTGCTGTTGCCTTCAAAGGAAAGAAATAGACAACCCACAGAGCCTGTGACCCGACCACAATTCAGTAGAAACACACACTGCACACTGACCAGTGTGAGTGACACTGACTGCCAGATCTGGGCAGCCTCCAGTCTCAGCAGCAAGAGCACTTTCTTTTAACGTCCCTGTCAAAATAATGGAAATGATGTGCTGTTCCCACCCTCGTCTCCTCTGTGGCCACCAGTATCAGTACCTGGCAGGTCACTGTCAGTGTTGGCCTCTCTCAGCATGGCTCCCATAAGAGGTGATCTTATTTTTCAAACTTTCTTACATGGAATTTATCACACCTTGGGCTAGAGATCACTCATGTTGGTTAAGAGGTTTTAGCCAGTGTTAACCATCCCTTTACAAAAACTAAAATATATGGATTCCCTCCGTGCATTTTATATGTTCCTAATATACTGTACAATTAAGGTCATTGAATTTGGGTAAATATTGGAGTCAAATTCTTACTTTAGTCCTAGTTTTCACATTTCAGGTTTATCTGTGTTTTCTATTGCTCTGGAAATTGAACCAAACTGAGTAAGTGGTTGCTGAAATTCTAATTAACTTTGTTTTCGTTTTGAATGAGGATTAAAGCAAACCAAGAATCCACTTCTGGGTTTTTTTAACAGAATCAGTTTCCAAAATTGGCAGCCCAGAAGGCCAGTTTGCACCCTCACAATCACAGGTCTAATTTCTTGAATCCTCTTATATGGAAATTTAAAATGCTTCATCAATTCCCAGAAAAGCTACAGATATTCAGACATTTATATGGCCCATTTAAGTGATCTTTTTGTTTCTCATAGAGTGAGAGTTTGTCATTTGTGTAGCTTTCAAGTGATTTTTGCATGCTTCATGTATTTGAATTGCTTCTTGTTGGTAATATCCTTTTGCACATAAAGCTTCTCAGCTGTTGAATCTGAATTTTTTTTGCTACTAGAATTTAAGGTTCATATATGAAATATATTCCTGAAATATATGCACCTGGTCAGCAAAAGGAAATCCCACAGAGAGATGAATTCGGCCCAATACACATAATAATGAAGGAAAAACTGTATTTGATGTAGGATTTGAAATAGTTTCTGTGTTTTATTGTGTTCTTCAGCTGTGTTCCAGCAGGTTTGCATTAATCTACTTTGTAAGTATAAATCTGGATTTTGAAGAATCAATCAGCGCAAGGTCAACTGCAGCCATTGCCTGCCTGGTGTGAATCAAAACTTAAGACATGCGGACATTTGTAAGAAAATAGAGAAGCAGAGATTTCACTGTTACCAAAATGCTTTTCATGTTCAAAAATAAATATATGGAATAGTATCAAGTGAATTAGGCAATAAATTTTTTGCCAGATTTTGAGAGCAAAATCAGGGAAAAACATAGAGGTTAAATTTATAGTGTATTTTTTGAGTACTGTACTGGTGTACACCAGAAAATCCTGAGATGGTACTGACTGAATAGTGCAGATATTGGTCAGTGGTTAAAAAACTTCCTCAGGGTAAAAAAGTGTCTTTGACTGCAAACTCCTGGTGCAGAGCTTTAGACATGTTGCACAGCCGATTGAAGGCACCTGAACACATGGTCAGGTGATGGTGGAGGGGCAGTTTAGGGATGCTGCTGTCCCCTTCTTTGCTCAGGTACAGCTGACCCCTCTGCAGGCCTCCTTACAGTGGCTTTGGGGCAGGCACACAGCAGCCACTGCACTATGGCTCAGGGTCTTCAGGAGGTGGTCACTGCTCCTGGTGGTGTAGCCACATCCTTTGTACTGGTTTGGGTCACAAGCACATAGTTCTGACAGGAAGCTCGGCCATGGAGACCTGGCAGCAGAGGCAGAGTTGGCTCAGATGCTGGCAACTGGTAGCTTGCTGACTTGTGGGGCAATGACCTCCAGCCAAGGAGACACCAACAGACATCAGGGGGTGGATTCAAGACCAGAGAAGTCTGTGGAGGTTTTCCCTCATATTAGGACCCGAATTAAGATCTGATTATTTTGTTTATTAGAGAGATGCCTCTCTAATAAGAGAGGAAGGACCTCCCATCCATATGCCCCCTGCATTAAGGTGCAAACAGATCATACGTTGAAGTCTATAATAAGGATTTTATTTAATAATAAATGTGAGGCAGAGATAGATAGGAAAAAAGCAGGGAGTGGAGAGAAAGAGAGTGACAGAGAGATTAAGTAGAAAGGTATCACGGCCCATGGAACCATTAGGTGCCCTGTTGCTTCTCTCTGGTCTTCTGGTCTTCTTGGTAGTGGGGGTCCCATGAAACATGGAGTTCAGTGGATTAATATACATTCAGGTGTATGTGGGAACATCCAGGTACCTCCCCCAGGGTGGGTTAGATTTACACTGTCTTTTGCAACACTGTGGATCATGTGCAGTCCTCTGGTGGAAGACATTCAGTCTCTTACAGACCCAGGCCCTGAAATATTTATTCACATGCTTGATGAAAGAGTGCTACCAACCAGCTTGTTTTTAGTATGGTTGGAGCACTTACACATCATTTCTGGCACAGTCCAGATGTGGTCTTCCATCACCTTCTCCACCGGGATGAAGTTCAAAGAGGCTATAAATATATATAAACCTGAAAATTATAACAATGAGAAATAAATTTGGCCTATTTTGTTTGACTGAGGCAAAAAGAAAAGAAGTCAAATGTTTCTTAAATGTATTCAGAATGGCAGCTGATCATGCACTAGCCATTTTCATTCATGGACTGCTAAATATTTTTAAAGTACTGTCTTACAGAAAAGTCACAACCTTTTAGTAAATAGTTTTTAATTTTAAAAAAATCTACATGGGATATAATCTTAGTGTCATTTATAACTTACTGAGTAGCTTTTATTCACTGGACTGCATAGTCTTTTGTTAACATCCATGAAACTTCAAAAATACCATTAGTCACCGGAGAGCTCCCATTTTATTCCCAACCTACATTAGAGACAAATACAGAATCACAGGGAAAGCATTAATAAAAAATTGACACCAAAGACTGCAAGGACTGTTGCAAAGTGCATTTCCTAGTATGCATCAAGAGCCAACAATATAAAAAATTCTATACAATTCATGCTTAATATAGTGTGGTTTGAGTTTTCAAATAGAACAACGTATTTTACACTAGGCCTAAAATTGTCTCCATAAATAATAAACCATTTGAATGCACTAGATCAGTGCAGATGAGCAAAAACAGTGGCATCATGGTGGTTTTTGCTAAAGTCCCCCCATGTTTAGGTGGTGACAGATAGGTAAGGAACCTGGTCCTCCCTTTCTGATCACAGGTCATTTGCATTGACATGAAAGATTTAAAGGCAGTGAATGAACTGCAGAGGACATGAACTCACAGGCACCACAAGTGACCAACAAGGGAGCCAATTCTGCACCACGATTAAAACTAAGGAACTCATTCCCTTGACTTCTATGTGAAGAATTTCTCACCTTTCTTTGAGGGCTATTAGTGGGACAGAAAAAAAACCCCAGTAACTCATCTGGGGTATTTTTCTTCCTCCCTTTTCCTTTCCATGTTCTTGTTTTTCTGTGTTCCTGAAGTTTATCTGCTGAGGTACCTGGCACTGTTTGCACAATGTTTTCACTCATTTGTCTTGCATTGCTTTCAGGTTCTCTGACCACTAAAACCAAACCAAACCTAACAAAACAAGCCACTGAGGAATATCTGGAAAAGCCAACAGAGCTGTTAAAAGAGATTGTACATTGCATAAATGAGAGGCCATTTAGAAGAACAACCTCATGTCCTCATAAGCAAAAGTGGCTCACTTTCCATGTAGCAGCATGCTTTTGAGCTTCCCTCTTGCCTCCCAATTATATGTTTGTCAAAGATAGAACCAGAAGGTCACAACCACTTTACTTTCGCCACTGTACAAATCAGCCAATAAAAACTTCCACTTCTTAGTGTATTTCAATTATTTATGATATCTAGTTTGAGCAAATACACTTCTTGTCCCGAATCTGGAAGCTAAAAGGGAAAAAAATGGCGTAACAACTCATTAGAACTGGGCAACACCAGATTGGAAAACAGAGAGAAGTTCTAGCATGCCTTTGTTGGACAGCAAGCCATGGGGAACATAAAGCATCTGGCTTTCTCTACATTGTTTGAAGTGTTCATCTGAAACTACACCGTCCTGATATACTTCAGCATCTAGCTCCTGCTGAAGCCTTGATGGGAGCCAAAACATGCATCTTATCAGTCATGTCTGACCTTATGTATATACTCTGAAGGTGCCTGTGAGAATTTCTCAAAAGCAAGGGTTGGAGTAACCCATTCCTGTTAGAAAATGCTGAGTCTGGTGGCCCCAGAGTGGGGAACCTGCCACAGCTCCTGCCTCCAGACCGTGAATCCATGTGCCCCAATCCCAGAGCCATTCCCCTTGGCCCTCAGGCCAGGTGCCTCACTTAACAGCTGGTCTATCTTTGTGCTGGTCAGGGTCAAGCACTGACAACACACCCTCGTTGTGTCCTGTGCTGGCACCATGGGCACACAGTCCCCTGGCACTCACGGACCGTGCTCTTGGGTCTGTGGATATGAGCCTTCCATGGGCCAGTGGCCCCTGCGACACCAGGATGAGTTGGCCAGGGAGGTACTGGTGTTCCTCAAGTTGTAGTGCTCTTTGAGAGTGTGGGTGCAGCTGTTGTCACTCCCTATCCTCCCCTATCCAAGAGCCCATTAGATGACTGTTGGCTCAGAGGGACTTCCAGTTGGATCTCATATGGCTATTGTGGCTATAAGCCATATGGGATTCTGGATCAAAATGCTCTCATCAGAAGACAGTTGTAATAAACTCTGTAATGACAAAGAATATCATTGAAAATGAACCAGCGAAGAAATTCTTATGAACCTCTCATTGATACAATGAACTTTTAAAGAAGAATGAACATGTTTCTGTAGAAGGAAGCGAGTGTCAGGTCCTGTGAAGTTTTCCAGGACAGAAGAGGTTGGAGCTAAAGAGTTGTTCTCTCTTGAACAGCAAAACAGACTAGAAGGGCTATTAATCAAAGGAGTGTTTTGGATACAGTATTTCAGGTAAAAAATGCAGCAGACTTATTCTGCTGTTCCTGGGAAAGCACTCACTCCTCCTTGGCTTTGGAAAGACCCACTTACAAAGAAGAAAACCCAACTGTACAGTCCAGCTAAGAAGAACCTCATCCCTAATGCCTGTCTGCAAACCACTGATGAGCTGAGTGGACGTTCCCAGGGTGACAAGGGCACAGGAAGTCCCCACCTGCCTTCATGGAGCTCAGACCTAATTTGAACCTGCAGGAGACCTGTATGGGAAGGCATAGAGTTTGAAGGGATGGTGGGCTTTTTGACCTTGTTACAGGGGATGTGCATGCTGTGCCCAGGAGGTACCCACTGGCTCTGGTTAGCCAGAAGATGGCCCAGGATGAGGTACAGAGACCTGAACAAAAAAGAAGGGCACAAAGAAGGAAGTTTCACTCATTCCACATTCTCAGCTTAGTGCTGGTCAGGGTTGGATTCCATCTCTCACATTGTTCTTCACATTAGATACACGTACAGATGATGAGGCTTGTTCCCTGAGCTTTCAGTTGTGGGGGTTGTTTATGTGAATTGCTGGGCTTGGGTTTTTCATGTTTCATCTCTTCCCATATAATTACAGGGACAGGATCGGTCTGCATTTACAGTTTATTTTTGGGGGGAATATTGAGGAATGTTCCCACTTTTGAACTGGCTTGCTCAGAAGCCCCTCCCAGAAGGCCGCTGGTCAAGAAGAGCATCGCGTTCTCCAGAGTGCTCTGAGCAAACGGCTCCCTGCCTGCTGCCCGTGGGCATCTGTGCCTTTCACTGGGGCTGTCCTGCTGGGGCTTTGTCCTTCTCACTGACAACACTTTTGGAATCTGAAAAAGGCCTATTTATCCCCTTGCTCATTTAAATGCAGACAAGCTAATGCCGTGGCTATTTAGAGTAATGGCAGTCAGCAGAACAGATGCTTAGGACGTGAGTGCTGAGCTATCATTAAAAGATATGGACTATGATTAAAAGATGTTCTTCCTATGGGAAACTGCAGCCCTCTGGGACTTTTTGGCTTATTAAGAAAGTTTTGAGCCACCATGTCTCTCTAGCAGAGATAAAATAATGTAAACTTACTACTGATGCCAGGAGCATGTTGTTCTCATTCCCACTGTTGTTTGTGGATCTTCAGACTATTCTGTTTTGAGTCTTGTAGATAAGTGACTTTGAGTAGAAAGAATGAGGTATCTTATGTTGTTGTATACTGAAATCTTAATTTCTTGTAAGTACCTACAGGTACTCTTGACTTTACCCTGTGAATTCATAATATAAAATAATGTAATGTCATGCAATATATAATAAATTATATTTTCCACTCTAATTTCCACTTGTACACTATTTGCTAGATATGAGATGGTGCTTAGATTGTTAATTTCAAGGATACAGAATGGATTTGGCTGCATACATTTCCTTGAAATGAGCAGCAACTGTGTTTCTAACCTAACGGAGTGATTCTGAAAAATTGCATACTTACAGCTTATTTTTAACAAAGGAATTATTTCCTTTCAGGAACAAATCCTCTGTAGAATGGGAAACTGCAGCATGTAAACCAGTTCCTAACTACATCAATTCTCACCAGAAGCAAATCTAGCAGTGTGTGTTCTACATTTCTTTGGTTAATAATGTGAATCAAGTTTTATTTGAGAAATAAAAAGACATGTGTTGCAAAAGTTTTCCAACATCTCATTTAGAGTGTAATAAACTGTGTGTTGTTTGCCAGCCTTGTGGCTCCTCTAAGTTTCTGATCATATGGTATCAGAAAAATCGATATCTCATTTCTCACATCAACCAGATGGATAGGCCAGGCAAGGGCTTCAGCCAAGCCTTTGTGCCATTCTGACAGGGGAAAAAACATGTTTTCCCTATTTCAAGCTCTACTGTTTACAAGCAGCTATTGACAGCTTTGCAGTGCTTTCTCTCAGTAAGATCTATCACAGTACAACTTTAAAGTCTTGCTGGCTAGGCTGAATTTCTTATACCTCCTCACTTACCAAGTACAGCTATAAATCCTTAAAGAGGTTACTTTTGCATGTGCTCACTAAATGTTGAGATTAGCCACGTAATAAAGGAAGTGTTCTGAATTTATGGTCAGCCTGACTTATGCTGATCCTTCCAAAAAAATCTGTCAGGAGATTTTGGCTTACAAAAACCTGGCAAGCACACTGCTATGCCTGCTGATGAAATTAGTTTCCCTGCATGGCTGTATGGCACAGCTCTTTATATCTGTAGCAAAACATGTTGGTGGAGAACCAACTGGCAGTAGAAATGGTTTGTTTTTCTGCTCTGTGGATGTCATGGTACACATTAAAGTAAAGGGTAATTTTTAGTACCATGACTTGGGAGAATACTAATATTCACATAAAGAGTATTTTCAAAATTAGAAGAGAGATGAAAAAAGTTGTATTTTGAAATGCATTGACTAAATTTTAAACATTATTAGTGAAAGCATTGATTTTTATCAATCATAATCACATCCAAATAAGAGTATTGAAAGATAATCAGACCTTGTGGTTGCCAAGTGAATTATGCAATGTATGGGAATCTCAGATAAGAATTATCCATTTAGCTCTAGTTGGCGGTCCTACTCACAGTGCTTATTACACATTATTTTTTCCACAGAGACACTGCTTGTAAAATAAAAACCCTGAAATTATTTTCCCTCTGTATTAACAGTGGTTGAGTGTATGAAAAGTTCTCCACAAGTTTCTTCATAGTTATGTCACTGCATATGAGATGGTTGTAAAGTTGGCTTCAAGAAAGCCAGTGCTGGCATTTAGTGAATCTAAAGCACTATCAGTATAGTAATAGTAATGGTAATTCCCATGTAATACAAGAAATTTAAAATTCAAATGCAGGTACTCCATTTTCCACATGTCACCCTCAAGAGAGCTACAGAGGCAGCTCAACTCACAAGGGGAATTTGTGTGCAAATGCAAACCCTTCATAGACTGTTGGAAAGCAGCAGAATACAAACAAGACCTGTGCAACATTTTTATAATAATCCTCTTAAAATGCTAACCAGTCTGAGTCCTGTGATGAAAGTAGAACCTCAGTCTGGGTTTTCTCTCTGCTTTGCCACATCCAGTTCCCTCAGACCTGGAGATGCTGGGGAAGCCAGCCCGTGTGCAGACCCAGAGTGACAACAGCCCCCTGGGCTGAGCCTGGTCACTCCAGGGCCTCGTCAACGCAACCCTACATTGCGTGTTTTATTACAGTGCAACTCTGTAAGATCAGGGGTGTTACCTTTCATTTCCCATTGAGTTTTTAGGTCCAAATTTTAAACTGAGACCAGGAAGCTCAAACCCAAGGCAATGTTCTTGTGACTCTCAGAGAGTGAAACCAGGAGCAAATAATGTCACAGTCTTGCATGCTGCTCAAAACTATGAAACATAGTGGGACTGCATAAAGATTCTTAAATGACTGAAAGAAAGTTATGGGAGCCAGGTTTAGGTTTGAGGAATTAAATATAGAGAGGAATGGATCCATTTTCCTTCCAGCTGTAACTTCTGAAGTGTAGCTGATACAGAAGAAAGGCTCTGTCTTGTCTGATTTCAATTGAAAGCTCAAAATCAATGACACCATATATCAACACAGGCAGAAAGAGAATATAATGTTCCCTACTGTACTTTTTGAAGCTTACTTCTGTTAAGCATAAGCCGTACTGTTCTTGGAAATGAAATTTAAAGATCATTTTGTCAGAGACATCACAAAGTGCAAAGAAAAAACACTTACACAACTCATTTTTAGCTGGTCTAACTTCAAGGCAGAAATCAAAGTTAAGGAAGGAAAACAAACCATGACATAAAAGCAATGCTTCCCCCTTTTCTAGATGACTGCACCCTCAGGTTGCACTTAAAATTCCCAGGAGATGTACAGATTGAGATGAAATATTGGTTTGGTGTAATGGCAGCATGGAGATCATAGCTATAAGCTATTTTTCTAAATCATAAATCAGTGTCTGAGCACCAAACCATGGGAGTCTAGCATTCAATTAATATATTATCACTAATTATAATTTTTTTACTTGACAATGTATCATCACTCACACAAGTAGCTATAAGCTATTTTTTTCACCCATAATCACACAACTTGTGCACAAGACAATGACTCCTGAAAACTGTCAAGCATAAATAAGAAAAAGAATATTTTTATTATTGGTAATTCTGTATCCAGTTGAGAAACGGTTTCTTCTCACTACAGCCCAGGGCATTGAATAGTCCTTTTCCCAAAGAGTTTATCTTTCAACAAGGCAAGGCAAGAAGAGATTCTGAGAATGAGACAAAACAGCCAAGATTTGAGACTGAGTGACAGTTTGCAGCATGTTAATTCAATTCTTTATTTTCTTAAAAGAAGAAACACCTGAAAACACTGTAAGTGAGAATGGGGTACAGAGGCTGTGAAAGGGAATTTTGACAGCTGTGACTAATTAGCATGGAGGAGGAAATACTTAAACTTCATTGTGCTGCTTTGACTTGTTTCCTAAACTGTTGGCCATCTTGATCAGTTAATTTTCAGCATTTCTCAGCATGTGCCCTCATCCTCAACCTGCAGCTGAGAACATTGCCTCTGGAATTGGGTTCTGCAGAGCATGTGCCAACGCTTTCTCTCTGAACTCACAACTCATCAGTTGCTCACAGATGTCACCTGGCATCAGCTGCAGACATGATCCTCACTGCAGCCCTCACTCTTTATCCCTGCTCCCCTGGCTGAAGATGTCTTTTTGATCTCCTACGCTGGATCCTTTTTCTTCCTTTCCCACATCTATGTGGGCCCAAGCACGGCGCTATTCTGTGCAGGCCTATCTCAAATCACTCTTACGGTGTTTTGTGGTGGGTTTTCTGAAGATGTCTTTCCTGTTAACATTATGATCAAGCTGCAGCAGCTCCAGCTAGCTGGAATCACTCTGATATGACAAAGAGGGGTTCAGGAAACAAAATGGGCTGAGCTTTGTCTCAGTCCCTTGCCTTTAGCTATGTTCACCAGAGCCTCCCACATTACAATAAAATCTCGCCAGTCTAGTGCAGCAGTGAGTGAGAGCAACACTGCCAGGAGCAGCCTGGCAGATGGTGTGAGCCAAATGTGTGCAGCCAGCAGGGTGACATCAATGGGCACTGTGGGCTGTGGGGGGGATTTGTGGGTGTGTTCTCACTGGTAGAGTCACAGAGTGGGGTTGCAGAGGAGGATCTTGCAATCCCACCTTAGGACCCCAGCAGCACCAGCTTCCACTCTTCCATCACGTTGACAAGTGAGAGTAACTAACCTGATGCTGTCTGAGGTTGAGGAGCATTTGGCTGGCTCCACCACAGATGTCCAGCTGGTTCTGAATCTCACGAGTACCCTGGTGGACTGTGTCATGAAGCTGGAGTTCATAGGGAAGAAGTTTCCGGAGGTGGCTTGAGGAGGGTAATCCTGAGCTGGACTATGACAAGAGTATGGCTTGCACCAACCAGGCTGACTACATCTCCAAAGCTAGGAATTTCCACATAGAGGGTGAAACACTGGAATGAGGCACTGGCTAACTGAACAGCATTTTTGCACTGGACTAGCAGATGTGGGGTCAGAATTTTTCCAGTTTGGAGGAAGTCTTCCTTTGCCAGTGTCCATGCGCTCTGTTTTTGTCCCATTCTCCTTTTCACATACATCATATGGCAACCAGGGCTTTGCAATGATCAGTCGTGTTGTACAGAAAGCAGTATTTGAGAGTGTGAGTAACTGCCCATGAGCAGTATCTGTGAAGTGAACATTTGTTGCACAGAAATCTGTAACAACCTTTCTAACAGCAGGTAGGAAACTTCTAGTCACAAGCAGATCACTGAAACATCCTTTGGTCATCTGAAATGCTTGCCTTTGGTGTTCCTGACTAACATCTCAGTGTGTATCCACCAGGTATATGAGCTTTGTATTATTTGCAACTATAGTAAAGGCATTTTTAGAGTTACTTCTGTATCTTTACTGCAAGACAAGAAAAGTGTGAGACAAAAACTGAAAACACCTGTAAAAGTGTGATAATTTCAGGGAATTGCATAATCACAAGGTAGTTTAGGTTGGTTGCAGGTCTTCCAGTCCAACTCCCCTGCTCAAGCAGGGCTACGTAAAGCCTGTTGCCCAGGACCATATCCAGATGGCCTTTACATTTCTCAAAGGAAAGAGATTCTACAGCCTTCCTCAGAAATCTGTTATACAGTTAAAAACTGTTTCCTGATATTCAGAGGGAACCTGAATATCAATTCCAGTTTCAATTTGCTCTTTTTGTCTCTTGTCTTGCCATTGAAAAGAGCCTAATTCTATCATCTTTGCACTTTCCCTTCAGATACTATACAACCCAGCATGCACACACATAAATGCAGAGCTAACTTTTGTTTGTTATTGAGCCTCCTGAGAATTTTGTTGTTTCTTCCACACATCACCCAGAGTGAATCAAACTACCTTCCCTAAGCCTGTTGAGCAGACCAGGAAATAACATAGGGTCTGTTGGGAATCCTGAAATTTAGTCTACAGCTCATAGGTGGTTGCTACCCTAGTCTAGTTTAGTACTGAATTTGGTCTGTGCCGATATGTGAAAACTGTGCTTTTGAGCTAAAAACTGCAGTGGTGAGACTTCATTTCTTCTATGACTTGGAAGCTCTACTTCATCCAAAGGTCATTAACCCCTTACACATGTATTAGAGTCTTAGCCTTGATGTACTGCAGCATGCTGATGCTTCCTGTAGGCTACCAGATGACACAGTCCTGACAGAAAAGGCTGAGAGTTGGGAAAATTTTCTTTTTGCATTATAAGAACAAGTACCTGTAAAACACCTCAGTTCACAATCTTTCCAGCTAAAGTTCAAATCTCTATTTTGCCACCTACATATATATTCATGTTCTCAAAGGGTTGAGCACCTACATCCATCAAGACATGCCAATGCAGTACACTTTTATAACAGATTTTTACTACTGTAACCCAGTCCTTTTCCTGCATTTCCAGCACTGATTACATCTTACTTCCCTGCAGAAGTGCTCTGAAAAGTCCAAGAGAGACATTTTAAAACATTAAAGAAGTTATGGCTCTGACTCCTCTTACCCTGAATGCTCTGTGCCCCTCACTACTGTTTGAAGAGACTGCTGCTTTAGACACTCAGCTGCTGATATGCTCTTGGTAACCTGTTACTGTCTGGTGTTTGATCCTCCTACGCGCCCTACTTGTGTCACATCTGATGTCTCTCTAAGAAGGGTATGTGCTTGGATGCAGGTGCCTGCTGACATACTACTTTTTAACCCTGGTAAGCCATGCACAAGAAATTCAGTTTGGTCTGTCTGTGAGATAAAGACTGCTCAAGCAACTGACTCCTGCAAGCCACGGAATATGCCTGGTAACATTTCTAGGCTAATTAGATCCAGGAAAGAAAAAGAGGAGTTTCAGTGCTACCAGGGATAACCATCCTCATCACCAGGAGAAACCTCCCAGTTAGAGCAAACTAGAAGTGGGAGCTCACAACACTATGGGCAGTTTGAAACTCTTCAAGAACTGCTGTGCAGATTCAGTGACACCCCAGGAAATCCCTCATGTCCTTCATAGAAAGGTTGCCCCTCAAGTCACTCCTATCAGCATCCTCTTTGCACTTTCTCCAGGGCTGCAGCCATCATCTCTCTTGCTGGGATATGCAAGGTGCAATACTTTTTGAATTAGGAAACGCATTCAACTACCTGGAATTTACTTAATTTTTCCAGTGTGACTGAAGGTCCCAGTGCTGTTGAAAATAAGCATATGCTATCCCTCCAACCCATGCAGCTGCTCAGAACCTTTCTACAGTGCAATTAATTCTGTTGCATGGTTTCAGGGGGTTTGTGAGGAGGTGCTTCTCTGTAATGGGGCTCACATCCCTCAGTCAAAGGGCATCAGGGAACACAAGTGCACCTTCACATCTCGGGTGAATTCAGAGACATTGCTTAAGGCCACCATCCTCTTGAGTCCAATGGTCTGTGTAGGAAGTTAATCATTGATTAGACAGCAGGTACAATTCAAAGAAGTGATGCAAAACAAGCCAGAGGGAGTGTGATCAAAACTGTATATAAAATGCAGTAAGTATCTGCAAATCCTTTTGCACCACAGGACCTACGTAAGCTCTGCACACAAAGCTGGCTTCTCAGGCCACATCTGCAGCAAGGACTGAGAAATTTGTTCTTTTTTCTGTAAATCCCCAGACTGTGCTGGTGGTGCAAACCAGACGACTCACACTGGTCCCAACTGCAGGTCATTCTGGGAGGGGAACACTCATTTCTTTCAAAATTAAATTACGAATCTGCTCACAGTTCAAAGTCATTCCTTGTACAAAAACAAGAACATTGCTGAAATAACTGTATTGTATGATGTAAGCTCCTCAGATTTCTACAAACTGTCAGAATAGGTAACATTTTTTATATTACAGTTATCTAAGAGGCTGATGCATTTTAGTTTCCTCCCTTTTAGATTGGTTTAGGCATTTTTTTATTCAGTGTTACAACTCTGAAAATGTCGCTATGCTATCTGGTAGACCTCCCATGCTGTGAGGAAAAAAAATATCTGGACTTTTCTCTCAACAAGAACATCCAGGTTATATTATTAAAACTCAAGGCACCTTTGAATTAATCTCCAAAAAGATTCAGTCAGCAGGACAAAATTTTAGCAGTCTCACATCCCCCAGTATTATTCAAAGTAAAGTTTTGGCTCAAGCAACTAGGTGGAAGAAAATCTTAAGCCTGGATGATAAAGCTCCTAGCATATACATGTGTCAAAAAGTGCTTGTCCCACCGCCTGCCTTTCACCATTCCCTCCATCTGGACAGATTGACCTTGATTGGAAAAACACTCCAGCCTTGCTGTGTGCAGACAGAGATGTAACACAGTACTTGTCACTTTCTGCTGCTCACATGTGCTCCCATTGGGCAAATGTTTCCCATCATCTTGTCCCTAAAACCAGTATTTATTACTCTGATACTGGCAGACTTTTGCATCTCAGATGAGACTGTGTATCAGGACTCTAAGTGCAGAATCCCATTACAAATATATTGTTGTTTTGCAGGTCTCTTTGTTTCATAATTCAAGAAAAAATTAATGCATTCACAGTGTACATGACAGGAACATGCTAGCAGAATACTTTCTGTTGCTTGTCTTTCGAACTCCCAGCATTGCTCCTCAGTGACACTTGATAGAGTTGAAGGAAAACACAATCCAGTATAAATTTTGAAGTTTCCACAAAAACACTGTCAGTCTTTGCAATTACTATGAAAATGAATTTAACTACTTCCTTTTTGCAAAATATCATTTGCTAAGGAACAATAGGATCTCATCACTTGAGGGTATAAAAGAGTGGCTTTGTAACTCCTTTGCACGTTACTTGCTGTTACTTGAAGCACTGTTGAAATTTGTTTTCCAGATCACAGTATCTGAAACCAGACTGGTTTCTTCTGGAGGAAACCCCAAAAGGCAGTTGAGGAAGGAGTGAGATATTTCCACTTGCAGTGGCAGTTATCCTGAGGCAGTTTTGTGGCATGAGACAATGGGGATCTGATGCTAGCAAAACTGCCTTCTGATTTCAAGAACTTAATTTCTCCAGCTGAAATTTATGCAAGAGTAAAATATGCCTAATCCTGTTCCTGGGATATTTCATGCCACATCCATCTGTATGTGAACCTCATGGAGCAAAGAAAACATTTGACAGCAACAAACTAGAAAGACTAAAGTCCTAATAAAATAGGCAAGCAGGGGGATGTCTGACGTGAAACTGAGGAAATAATTTCATGTCTTAGCCTTTTAATTTTCCTTTCTACTTTTGCATTTGTTTTTCATTGCAAAGTCTTCAAGCAGTTGGTTTCCAATCTCTGCAGCTATGTTTGTCTGAGAGACTTATGTGTGACAGTGGTGCAATAGAATGAGTGGGTAGTTTTAGTAAAATACAATTTCCAGTGACCAAAGAAGATGGGGCAGAGATCTCTAGGAAAGGTCTTGTAAACTGCCTGATTCACTTCTCCAAAAAGCTGGATATTTCTGTGATATAAAGTTGGAGCCTTTAAAACACCAGGAGGGACATTGGGCCATCTGTATTTATTCCTCCATGTGCACTTTGAAAGGCACTAAAGTACATCCAAATGAAGCAGACACCTTTGAAGTCTAGTTAGACCAGTAATACACTGTGTCTTTGTGACACTCCTCAGAGCATCAGGGCTACGCTGTTCAGGAGCAGTGACCTAAAATAGCCATATAGCTCGCATCTTCAAATGGTCCTACATGACTTCCAAGGACCTGTTGGCACAGAGTGGTTGCTAAGGACATGTCACTGTGCTCTCTTAGGTGACAAAGGTATCGCCTGTGCTTGAAAACTGAAAAAACCCCACTCAATTTCTTAAGTGCAACAACACACATTTCCATGGATGTTTCATTAAATACTACACACTAAACCTACCTGTAGCTGACAGGTTCAACAAATAATTATATCAGCCCTTGTAGGCAGACTTGCTATTAAAATGGAGCAGGAGGTTACTGCCAACTTCTGTTACATCTGCTCTGTTTTGTATAAATAACCAACTCTTTAGACCTTAGAATCAGTATTTCTTTTTTCTTTTTCTAATTTGAATGAATGATGTCTGAAGTCTCTTCAGGACTGCATAGGAAATAATTTGACTGCTCTCCCCTTTGGCATTATTTTTGAGGAGTAGGTTTTCTGTGGATCAGCAGGTCAAAATTGACGGAAAGGGTGAAAATGGAGTAAAGAGGTGCCACAGATGAAGCAAAAATGGCTAAATTGTCTACTCACAATTTAACCTTGTAAAGATTTTGGAAGACACTCTGGTTTTTTTATAGCTTCATGAAGCAAAAATAGAATTTTTCCAGTAACCATGGGAACATGGAAACAATGATTACTGGAAATTATCTCTACTTGTGCTATCATTGGATGACACTAAAGTTAAGCCACACATGCATCCTCAGCAATGCTGCCACAGCGGAGAGAGAATGAACCTCACAGAAGTCCTCAAACATCTGATGCAGCTGGAGCCACTGCAGTTTTGGAATATATTAATTCTAGCTGTTGTTGGCTTAAGCTATACCTGTTTCCAGCAAATAATTCTGTGAACAATTAAATACTGAAACTCTTAACTATGTCTGTGTTTTGTTGACCAAAAGATCTAGTAGCCACCAGCACATCAGCTGCCTTTATGTGCCCTCAAAGCTCTCAAAGGAAAAGTCAGCAAGGCATGCAGTGTCTCAGAGCAGACACCATCAATGTTTATCCCTACTGAAAGGGAGGGAGAGAGATACAGATGGCACCCAATCAATAACAGCAATTATGGGCCTTTGGAGGGTAACTTGTGGTTTAGGTCACTAACAATAAAAGTTTATTGGAAATAAAAACAGTAGAATGAAATGAAATGGACTTTTGGGGGGAAAAATGAGAGAAAAATGAAGAGAAGAAGGAATTAGACATGAAGTGTTCCAGCTATCACAAACAGCATGAGAGCTGGGTCTATAACCTGCCTGCAGGAATCAGATATGCTGTTCTTCTGCACACACCAACTGCTACACATTAAAGGAAAAGCATGAGGTTAGAAGTATCTCTGTGACTGTGCTGCTGATATATTTCTGAAAAGATTTGATTTTGCTACTTCACTCCTCCTTGCAAAGCAGCTGGATTAATGCTTTTCCTCTCTCCAAAATGGAGTTTGCTGTGGTGAGAACCACCCTCATGGAGCTTCTCCCTTACAATTTCTTTTCCACTCCCTTTTCAGAAAACTACTCCATTCCCCCAAACAGTGAAAAGCTGCTGACATCTCCCATGCAGAGGAAGTGTTGGGAGGGAATTACGATGGTATTAAAACCTAGTTACCTAGAAGAGCTACTCAGCCAGAAGTCATTTGGAGTTGGGCAATGTTTGTGAGCATATGGGAACAGGGACTTTCTGCTTCTGTTTGAATATCTGAAGGGGATGGAAAAGATTTCTAGTGATTTCCTGTGTCTCCATTTGTCCCTTTGTGTTCCTATGAAACAGAACTTCTATTTATATTGATTTGCTTCTGAAATGGTCACATAAATGACATTCTTCACCTCAAGGCCATAAAATTGACAGACCAGGCCCCCCATTTTACCTGTCCTTGGTTGTCCTTCTTGGAGTTGTATATTAGGCATTGCAATAACATGGCACAGCACACTCAGGGAGCCCAGACTCCCCACAGGACAGCTTTGAGTGCACAGGGAAAGGAACAACGCCTTTGTCATTTGCAAGTTAGAATGGACGGACATTCCATTCGTATGGAGAGCGTATGGCAGAAGAGCTGGTCTGTCTGGTGCTGGCAGTGGCACCTCTGTTGATAAACGGACTGCAACTGTTTGTTAATAAACGCAGTTTGAATCTTTGCATGTCACTATCCATAATCCCAAGCACAGGGCCACTCAAACATCTGATAAAAGTGTTTTGTCTCCATCCTGTTCCAGGAAGCACAAAGTGAATCAGCTTCATATTCTTACTCACAGTGTGGTCTAATTTTTATGGTTCTAGCAATCTGCTCAAAGTTTAAGCTGGTTACTTTTAAATGTACCCTAAAAAGTTGAAACACTCTGCTTGCAGGACGTAACTACTTCAAATTTATAGTCTGAGATAAAAAGTCCTTTCCCACTGAGCCCCTCCTAGAAGGTTGTTAAAATTAAAGCCAGTGTATTAAAAATCTGTTACATCTTTTACTAGTGAGCCATAACCTGTTCACTTGTGGGAAAATGAGCTTGCCAGTCTACTAAGGAACTGAATTGCTGCCTTCCCAGTCTTTGTGAAGTGTCTGCTCTTTGTTTCCAGGTGGTTGTCACGATGGATGCTATTCAATGCAGGATGAGCAATAATTTAACATATACTGTAATACAATGCAGTAGCCCAAAGTATGATGATACTAGCTGGAAAGGAAAGAAATTTTTTAAAACAGAAAAAAATTAGGTTTTGCATAAATTAGACAAAGAAATAACTTGGAGAAGCAGACAGTGCAACTAAATGCTGTTTCTTTGGTCTTATATTTTCTCCACAAAATAAATAGAGGCAGAGGAGATGAAACAACCTGAAACAAGTAACTGATGGAGCAATGTACCATAAAAAGGGCAGTAGTAAATTGCCTTGAGAAACTCAGCAGTTTTCCCAACAAAAGCTACTAATCCCTAGGCTCCTAACATACATACACATATACATTTTATACATGTGGGTTTTAAAGATACCAATACACTTCCATAAGCATGAATACTATATTTAAGGTACTTTCTACAAAAATTCTTACCTTCTATTTGCTTCACATCACTTCCATCTCAGTAAAGGTTGAGAATGCTAAGGCAATTTATGGGCACGTGTGGGCTCATAAATCTTATGTGCTTATCCTAGAGATGTGTCTTCTATATATATACTATATTAGGTGGTTTCTATCATCCATCACTGTACAATGTATCCATGGTAAAAAAAAGAGGCATTGTACCAAATCTGATCTTTGACAAAGCAGACACCAGCCAGCCCTGTAGTGATGGCAGCTGCAAGGTGGTTCATTATAGAGGGCAGAAGGGAGAAGTGTAGTTTGTGAAAAAACTGACACTTCCTCGTTTCTCCCCTCCTACGGATTTTTCAGCATCCTCAGGAAAAGAACACTGAATCTTTAAACTTCTTACGAATTCATGATATAAGCAGTCTCTATGCTTGACCATTAATTTAAGTACTCATGCAAAATCTAGGATTACTTGATGCTTTTCTCACTTTCATGAGGGCTTTTAATGACCTTAAAAGCATTAACTCAATATGAGGTCAAGGAATTATCTTAGCTGTGAAATCAGTTGCTTAATATCAGCTTCCTCAGAGTCAAGTTATCATGCAGGTTGTAACGCTCAAGTAATTATTTCATTTTTCTGCCTACATATTAATGTATTTAACTACTACTCTGCACAAATAGAGAAACGAATTAACAAGAGATTTCAGTACATGGGTTTACAGTGTCCAAAACATACAGAGAAGCATGTATTTGCAAAATTAAACAGCTATTTCTGTAACTACTTAAGAAATCAAATGCAGTTTGAATGTCAAACATCAGTATATCATGTCTTATATAATACAAGTAGGATCTCGCACTGTTTTATCATTACTTATTAATGGCTTGTCTTTGATTATATCATAAGTCAATTAAACAAGTTTATAGGCTGCAGCAGGCAAGAGCAAATAGATTTGGGTTTAGTCATAATTTTTAATGGATAAAAAATTAGTATGATTATAAAATGATTTTTTTCCTGATAAAAGAGTAAATATTTCATAAACAAAATATTTGATTTTGACATCTCTGTGATGCTTTCTGTCTTTGTTAGTGTCAGGAATATTTATCAATTGAAATAGGGCAATGCATGGGTAAAATGTTTTTAAAAATTGCAAAACTAACAGAATATGTTCCTGCCTCATAATAAACAATTGTTGAATGATGTTGTCATGGTTTGAAGATTGGCTCTCAAGTGACAGTCAATAAATGCATAGTTCTATTATGCATGCTAAATTCAACATTCCAAAAACTTAAAAGCAAATAGATAAAACCAACAGAGATAAAAAAGTCACAAAGACAAAATACAGCAACACCAGAAAGTGACAGGAAAATAATTCAGTCTTAAAAATTGCTTATTACTTGGTAACTTGTAACAACAATTTTAAAGAACTAAATTAGAGGCAAATCAGAGTCTTTCTGATGTTTTAGATGTGCAATTTCTCTAGTGCATATAGGTTGATCATACAGCAGAGAAATCCACATTACGAAGTCCCCTTCAAAAAAGTGAAAACGCCAGTTTCCCTCTATTTCTGATTCCAAGTTATGAATGCTCATGGATAACAAATGAAGAGGGGGAAAAAAGCAATAAAATTCAACTATTAATTTATTTTAATTAAAAATCTTCAACATTTCTTCAGTATTTGGAGAAATTAGACTATATGCAGTGTGTTCCGATATATGCTTCACATATAGCAAGACCATATTTGCACTGAATTGCAAAAATACTGGATTTAATGGGCTTTGTGTCCTTCACTGTAATCACTCCATTGGCTCTTTGATGTTGCATGGGGTTGGTGTGATGATGGAAAGAGTTGCTTCAATCATGTATTTTCACCTTTGTTTCTAAAAGGTGAAGGGCAAAACTTTAAATCAAGGAGCAGTTTATCTTTAATTAAGAAAAACATAATTAGGCATTATCACATAATTGCTATTACTGATGGAGAAAGTCATATTTTCACAACTAGTGACCCATGCTGTATTATGTCTCTGCTGTTTACTGCATAATAAATCAGTATTTGTGTTTGGCAGCTAGCCAGAAAAATTAAAAGGTAATCAACATGCTTCTCTGCAGTCTGGTCATGAAAATCTCTGGCTTCACAGATGAAATAGCAAAGTCAAGTTGTGATGTCCTAACAGAAAACCTTCTTTAGGAATAACTGTATTTATCTCCTCTGTCAAGACATCAAATGATACTTGAAACAACTATATAAAAAAAAGCTTTGCAAAACAGATGAGAAGAACTGTGCTATACACCTGATGTTGAGTTAAAAAACAGTTTAATGTCTCAAGGCACCACCACGGTAGAATTTTATACCTGCAAGTAATCATCTAATACACTACTATACAGTTAAGGTAATGTATTAATAAATACCTTGTGCAATTTTGAGAAGCAATCTATAAAGGAATGTTAGATATACAATAGGCACGTACTATAATACAAATAAAAAACGAAATTCCTAGAAAAAGCATGCTGAGCACCTCTTGGTATAGGTTGAGTTTCTTATTCTAAACACTATGTAAATCTTAACTTACAAAAGATAAAACTGAAATCTTAGAGTAACTGCTTATTTAAACTGATTTTCCTGGGTATTTTCCTCTATGTTACAGGATTATTCTTAGGGACAGAGGACTCTGGTACTGGCTGTAAAGGGCTGTCTTGTTCATTCAGTTGTGCATTCAAGTTCTCAGAAGTTAGGAGAGAGGAATTAAAAACTATTTCACTTAAGTCTGATTTTATGGATACCAGATGTGGTTCTTGAAAATTCAATGGTTCTTCTAACACCTGTGTATTTTCTCGTGTCATTCCCATATCTGATGGCGACTTTCGTTTCATTCTTGTGTATGATTTGTCTAAATTCTCCATGCCTTGGTCAGTTTTCTGAAATCGCCCAAAGAACCAGATGAAGAAACCAAACAAAGCAAAAGCCAGCAAACTTGGAATAAAAGCCAGGCATTTGACATCCAAGCTAGAGCCTGTGAACCTGCTGTGCAAGAACATGTCCCCTTCAGCATAGGTCCGGTTTGTCAATGGGTTAGTGTTATTGGATCTCCACTCCCAAGATAACTTAGTTCTGTTAAGGTCTTTCAGGCTCTCTGAGTCCTTCACTGTGTAGATCTTCTGTCCAGGACCAATATACTGACCATATTCATGAGGTCTGTAAAATATTTGGTTCTTCCACATATTCAGATCCAAGATTAAAACAAGGAAGATAATTCCGTAGTTAAACCATTTGCCTGTTTGGAAAAAGAAAGTTCTGTCATCTGATATATATTTTAGAAGCAGTACAAATACCATCATACATAAAAGATAATCAGAGAAAAACTAAATTTCTTTTTCATTAATCTGTAAAGCAAAGTTGTAAATCAATTTCCTCCACAGTCAGATTTATGCTGAATATCCCTTAGTATTTCACTATTAGGTCTGGACACAAAACAATTTTGTAACACAAGCACAGCAGTATATCTATTCAATTGACTTTACAGTTTGTAAGTGACCAGTTGATTAGACCACTAGGTGATGTATTATAGATCAGCAAACCTAAAAAAGGATTAATTCCAGGGCTTTAAAAATATTCATATGGAAATTTTCCATGAAAAGGCCATATTTGATAGAACCATTTGTATTCCAGAAATTACTGAAGTGACTAAGGTTTTTGAGGTTTGTAATTATGTGAATTTTAAGAGTATATAGTTATGTTGTTTGATATACCAACCACGGTGTGCAGATATATTCAGGTATGGGCAATCAGACAAACTGTGATTTATAGAATCACAGTGAGCTTCTGGAGAAATGGTAAAGGCTGATTGTAGACTTCAGAGTCTAGTCAGCTCAGCTGTTCTTATAATTTGTGTCTATGAATACACGTAACAAATTATGCTATTTTCACAGTCAAAGCGTGTCATACATTCTAGTTGGACATATGTTAAAATCTCACCTGTGCAGTGATGTGTGCCACCACCCAAGAACCTGGCAAATCTACATGTCAGCATTAAGTGAAAGCAGATATGGAAGAATGTTCCTGCTGGTGATGAATGATCTTGGTCTTTGCTGGAATCATATTTAAGTATGCTTCAAGTGAAAGAAAACTTATCAGAGATCTATCAAATTACTTAGGCTAGTGACTTGCACAGAATTAATTGACTCCAGTTCCTGAAAGTATGTGTGTTCAAACTGTATAACCAGAATTCATCAGGATGGTAAGGAGACTATCTTCTTGTGTTCAGCAATTATGTTTAATAATTCTCTTCAGTTTAGATTAAATAGATTGAAAATAAATGAGAATATTCATTCTCCTGTGTTATTGTCACTGTCCAGAAACAAAACTGAACTGAAAAGACTTTGCAGACAATCCTGTAATTCCTGAATAACTCCTTTATCAAAGTCCAGTTGGATGGGGCTTTGAGCAAACTAGAGTAGTGGAAGGTATTCCTGCTCATGTCAGAAGGGCTGGAACCAAATGATCCTTAGGGTCCCTTCCAACTGAAACCATTCTATGATTTCTCCCTGGGATTTTGTCAATTTTATAATTGACATATTAAAGAGAACTCTCTTTTCAGACTCTTATCACCACATTTAGTAATATTTAAGTTTCTTAAATCAACACCAACAGACTGAAAGTGATGCAAAAGTATGAAATGATACAATAATAAATATAATTTAAAAAAATAATAAACAATACAATGTAACTTGATGTTTCCTGTGGATGCTTCCCGTGGATGTTTCCCATGTATTTCATGTTTCTATTTTTCCCATCACATCTGTCTTTCAACAGAAAGACACAGGATTGACTGGTCAATAGCTGCCATCAAACAGAATATAATAGCTGACTTCTTGTTTTTCCTCAGCTGGGCACTTACTTAGATGACTCTTCTTTACCTTACCACCGTCTCTTAGGACAGAATGATAACATCACTATTTTTCATGCTCTCACTGTCTAAAAATGTTTTGAAAATGGCCATGGGTTCAAAAGTTATTTGTTGCTGAGTATTTGATAGAGTGAAACCAACCCACACATAGAACAAAATCACATAATTCTCATTTCCTGAGGAATAGTAGGCTAAACACAAATTATGATGAAAATTAAAAAATTACGTTAAGAATTTAAGCACTCTCCTGATCTAAGAAAGATACACTGTTCCTTTTTCATAGAAAGTATGACCTTGAAACTCCCTCACTCAGCTCCTAGTCAGAGTTGGGCAGGCAGAAACAAAGCTCTGAGCTCTGCTGTTGGGATTGTTGGGTCTGTGTGGGCTGTACAAACCACTTAGGTCCATCATCCCATTTAGTGAAGATGAACTGCGATCTCTGTGTCTAAATGGCAGCTAGCTGACTGAGAACAGCTGCTGTTCTATAGGGGATTTTCACAAAACTCCTTAAATTTCTCATTTCTAGACAACTTTCTCATCCTCTTTCATCACTGCCATGCTTGATGAGCTCTACGACTTTTCCTTTTCTTTTGAATACTGCTGTCACCAGAACCAAAGGCTGTGTATGAGTAACAGTCTCACTATAACCATATACGAACACAGTGACATCTTTCTGCTCCTACTCAGAAATCCCTGTAGCCAAGGGCTGCATTAATCTCCTTAGACACAAAATAACTGGGTAGTTACAGAATGTATTTACTCCTTTCTAGAATACAGTGTCTTCTGCCATCTATCCCTCTCCAAGAGAGGTACTTCACTGCTGTACTAGCAGGCACGACAGCCAAATAAGCCAACCAATCAATCCTTCTAGATCTGTGATGTTTCGGAACAGAAAGATGTCACTGTGGGTCATTGTGAAGAGATTTAATATATTGACCAACCTTTAACATTATAAAATTATATGTGTATAATACATGTATATGAAATGACTGTCTGTTGCAACTTAATTTTAGCATAATCATTTCTATAGAAAAGTTTAAGTCGTACACCAAGCTTATATAGGAAATAAGCTATGTAAATTAAAAGTCAATCACAACCTTTGATCTTGAGCATAAACAAGTTCAAGTTTGTAGGTTTGCAAAGAATCATAATAAATATATTATGAAGGTATAGATATTAAATTTATTTCAAAATATTTCAAGTTTCATTCTAGATGAAAAGTGACAAGGGAAAATGGAGCCCCACACTGTGAAGTCGTTTAACTTGTCTCTTACCCAGATTCTGTAGGATTAGTATCACTGCTGCTTTAGGGTTGGCTCTACTTCAGTGAAATTTGTGTGGTCAAGAATACTGGCATATACCTGACCCCACTTAGCCTTTCTCGGATGGAAAGTTGTTGTGGCAGGTTCTTTTAAGCTTGATGTATTTTGGTTCATTCCATGTACCCCAGTTCTCAGTTGGTATTTCCCTCCTGTCAGTTTGTTAAGACACTCCTCTGGTTGAGCAAAGTGCCCTCTCTCCCTGTTGTCAATCTCCTGGTCATCCTGCCTTTCCCTCCAGAAAGTTCTTGGTTCTTTGGTGCCCCATTGGTTAAGGTTCCTGTAAACCCTCCTCCCTGACTCCTCATTGATCCCAGTCTCTGTCAATCACACCTTCACTCCTCCCCTATTGTCCTATGATTGGTTCCCTGAGCTAGCCACACCCCGAAACTTGTCTTTATAAAAACTGCTGTCACCAGCTCATAGCAAGTCACATCAAGCTGATCTCTCCAGAGGCACTCCTTGTGACCAGGCTCCCCGGATACAGACCCTTCAATAAACCTTTTATTGGATTAACTGTGTTTGAGGAGTCCCCCTTTTTACTTCGTGTCTTCGCCTCGCCTTCCATCCCTCGCAAGCTGCCTGCGACCGGAACTGTGATCATTCAGTGAGGTCCCCTGAAGGGACGCTCCTCTCTGACGCAGCTCTCATCTGGCCGGGTCAACGACGAGCGGCATCAGAAAGTGGTTTATTCAAAGACAAAATTTGAAATAGAAGGATGCAATAAGATCAACTCTCAAGACTGGAAGGCTAGTCAATCATTTCAGCAAACTGAAAAAAATTTTATCCGGTCTTCCATGAAGTTAACAATGGAGAAAGTCATGTGGGAAAAAAGGTTGTGTCATTCAGCCATGTACTACCTAAAAAGAGACCTGATTAGTAACTGACTTTTACAGCACTGACATTTTACATACTACACATAATATCTGGAGAGTTAGGAATCTGATTTGGAAAAATGCTACAGTAGTGCAATTTGGTGCAACAAAGGTCCTCCAAAGGAGAAATTGGAGGTATGCAGTTAGCCAAAACTGTTAGTGTCCTTGTCAGGCTACGATGCAAAATGTGAAATGTTTTTATAGGCATTGTAGACTACAAGCAGTATTTGCAGATGAAAACTCATTTCTGTTTTCTGAGGAAGCATGTCTGTTGAAGAGGATTGTATCCTTCTGACTAGAGCACTCACCATAAGGGAAACGTTGACTATAGAATAACCTCCACTTGTGGCAGCTTGGACCTGCATCACAGGACCATGCTCTGAACACCAGCCTGTACAGAACTCTGCTTAGAAACAGTCTCCTCTCCCTGCTGAAGCTGAACAACTATGCACTGCCCATGAATGCCAAGGGTCTTCTCATTTTAAAAGAAGTATGGATTTTTATTTTTCCCTTTCCCAGAAATTCATGTTTTCACCACCGAACAAGATTTTTGGGCAGTGCCACACATAACATTTGGAATATATCCCAGTATTCCAAACCAGCTGCTGATTCTGGAGCAGTTTTATTTTTGTATGCCCAGTCTGGAACAGACCACTGATTTCCCAAAAAAAGAATCTTGTGTGCAAGCCAGTTCTCAGCAAACTTACTGAGGTCAAGAGGTAATGTGAAAATTCTACTTAATAAGGCAAGACGCAAGCAGCCTCATGCTGTGCAACCACAGCCAGAGGCTAGTGTAGGAAATGTTGACTTCAGACTTCTATCTCAACTGTAATTTGTGTCTAAAACAATACAGACACTGCTGTAAAACATTTGAAATGTTCTTCCCATCTTCTGTCACATTAGTGTTATCAGCTAGATACATGCATACAGACAGACCACTCACAGCTGATCTAAGATGTTAATCCTCTGAGGTTTTTTTCACATCTGCGTGCATGGACAGCTTTGTTTTCACCTCTACCCTTTCTATTTTTGCCCACGGACTCCCTCAGGCTACTCTGTGTAAGCCTGGGCTAAATCTAGAAATGCTGTTGGTTTAACTCCACAAGCCAACCATGCTGGGAACTCCCCAGCTATGAAGGTGATGATTTCTCCTTTGGGTGGAAGGGCACTTGGGCTACATCAACCCTCAGAAACATGTTATTAACAGCCAGAGAAATCTCCCATCTCTTTTGATACCTAAACTGTAACATTTTCATTTCATTTGAAAATTATCTGCATACTTGACAGCAGATACTCCTGGATTTCCACTGCTGCTATTAAAGGTTATGAGGCAGGCACCCCCAGTGCCTTTTAACCACAAAAGAATCTGAAGTAACAAAATTTACTTTCAAGTTCATAAATTTCCCTGGGTATTACAGCAACTAGGATAGACTACGTATTTTCATAAACATCAGCCAAAAAAGGACAACACACACTTTGCAATAAACCATCTGTCAAGGGAAATCCAGATGAGCTAAGCAGATGCAGGAATTCAAGTTATTTTTGATGTTCATAAAAAAAGGTGGCTATTGAAACAGGATGAAAATATTTAATACTCAGTAAATGCTTGCAATAAGTTCCCAGCTGCAAAGAAATGAGAGTAAAATGAGGTACTCAGTTACTAGTAAAAATAAGATAAGCTTTTCATAGTAAATTTAAAATTACTCTGAAGCCTATCAGCTAGAGTCAGGAGATGTTAACTCAATATTACTGCCAACAATATTCAGAAATCACAAGTCAGGACTAAGAAAGCATGTTATTAGTTTAAAGTTTGGGTTATTAGTTATTAGTTTAAAGCATGGGTTAAAATAATATACTTGGTAGTGTTGTACTTATCTGCCTTTTTAGACATTGAATTATGCAGAAGCAAACTTACTCAGGAGGTAAGTCTTTAAGACAAAATAATAAAAAAAGAAAAAGGAAAAGAAAAAGAAAAAGAAAAAAGAGAAAAAGAGCAACTGTCTTAAGACTTGTGACAAAATCAGGAAAGCTGGCAACACAAAGCCTGTAACTGAAATTCTTCATCTGTACAGAACTTACTCAAAGCCATTAAGGACAAACCAACAGAATGGTGGCTTGAAATCCTTTACTCCTCTGAATGTCGCTTTCTTCAGAGCTGCTTCTTCATGGGACCATTGCTTATTTGAAATAACAGTATTGAATAGTGCTGTTTTGTTTATATCAATCAACAGTGACTGTGTAAGAACTAATAAAGAATAAAATTTTCCAGGAAAAGGATGGCAAATGTTATTTCAGCCATGCATTCTTTCTCCTTGCTAGTTGGCAGAAAAGGGTTTCCAGTTTCTAAAAATTAGAGCACAGGTCATAGATTTACAGCCTGGATTTATCTATATAGCTAGTACTAAAAGAAATCTTTTTTCAGGCCTCAGTGTTCTTTTCCTGCTTGTTACTTAAAAGAAGTCCTATGGTTCAATTTAACATTCTGGATTCCGTGTATTAAACAGTATCGTGGACAGTTGGGGTAAAGATGCCTTCACTTAGGTATGCTTCAAGTGAGATTTATTGCTACAGTCTCTCAGGAGTTTTTGCCAACTCCCTCACAGAGGCTTGCAGAAGTCAGACATAACGTGAAAAGTGATCACAAGACAGCAAGTTACAAGGTCTCTTAAAAGCTAATTGACCAACAGATAATTGCAGCATACAGATGTTTTTACTTTCACACCAATAGTCAATCACACCTATATTTCGTAGATGTTGCACTGTGGTATTTTTCATCCAATTAGGTACTGTCCCATTGATCTCTATTGCTTTACTCTACATGACCACACCCTGAACTTTTTACTTTATTCCATAACTACTTCTATATCTAAACTTCACACTACAAAACCTTCTAATGCTTAACACTCCTTTTCTTAAACTACAGACCATGATCTCTGTTATAGGCCACGATATTTTAAAGCTTTTCTCATGGCTTTAGGTCAAATCCAGTACACATTTCATACTCAGAGTAAGCAGCTCCAAGGCCTTGAGGATTTTCTGTGCCTTGGATTCTGACAAAACAGGGCTTAAATAGAGCTGTCTCCCTGTCGTTATCATTGTTCTACCCCACACGTGACCTGCTGCAGTTGCATCCATGTGCACCATTTTAGATTGGATTATATTCATCTTGAGAATATATATATATATATATATATACACACACACACATATATTTTAAACCAGTTTTTTCTTTTAATAGCACCTTGATTTCAGTAGAATATTCAAGTATCTGCACATCCAAACAGTAACTAGAGCTTGAAAATTATCCAACATGATCCCCTAACCCAAGACAAGAACTGATGGCAAGAACAGATGGTTCAAGCAAAACCTACCCAAAGGGAGGTTCTTGTGCCATGTGTTACGGCTGTTTATGAGATCTCCTAAAGGGTGGTGTAGCACTGAGGTAAAACAGGCACTCAGTAGACAACATACGTGATGTGCAGTCAAATGGATTGATTTGTCTAGTGAATCTAATAAATGGATCTTGTTAATGCTGAGCAGGGAAAAATTTTCCTCAGCCTTCATTCATTATCTCATCCTCATTAAAGAATGCCTTCTCACTAGAAAATCAGAAAGGACTCCAGTCCTCTCTGCAGAAGACTACAATGCATAAATATAGGTTTTATTTGGTTGCCCTGTTTTCAAACTGCAGCACTGCTAGCAGTTGTATTTCTGATCACTAATTTATGTTCTTTGCTCTTGTTTATTTTTTGATTATCCCTGATTATCATCAATGTCCCTGTCTCTTCTACAATGCAAAACGGTTCTTCACTCTTCAATTCCTCTTCTATCACCCAGTAAGTATATGCCAAATTTCTGTATCTGGTGACACAGCCCAACCTACCATGCCTCAGTCATTTTTCCTACTCCCCCATGCATCCATTCCACTACTTTTCCTTATACAATGGAATAACAGTATGGCATCTGGGAACCCTGTGGGACTGAGCCCCTTCAAAGTCATTCCCTAGTCTTGTGAATAAAGAAAAAAAAAAAAATCTTGTTTGCTATCCCTGAATTCCATACCTATAACTCACATAAAATATTTGATGCTTAAATTATTTTTTTTCCTCTGCTCCTTTCTCTTTTTGCTCACTTGGGAGAGAAAAATGTGTTCATAACGTACACATCACATCTCCTTTCACCCTACACCTTCTAGTCACTGACTGGGCCATCATTTACTTTATCCTGTTCCATAAAGCACTAATGGCTCAAATGGTCTCCCTCAGATGTGTACCAGCTCTTCTTTCTCCTTGCTGGCTGCCTGCTCCCTGTCAGCATTACACCAGGGCACCTATCTTGAGTTTTGAAAAAGTTTCTATCCCTCCATCTGTAATTCCTGCTGGCCCATTTGCCTTCCCTCAGTCAACAGCCAACAGGTAACTTCTGCACTATTTTTATCATCTTTTCTGTTTTTTTAATCCCATTTCTGCATTCTCTGCTGAAAACATGTCTTCTGAGGCCTCATTCAGTCTGTCTCAACTCAGAGCTGGTGTCACTCTTTCCTTGACACATTTTCTTCCCTTGGCTTCTACTGTCTGCTGAGCTTGTGACTCACCTGCTACCTCTTGGCCTTATCTTTGTATCATCTCTGAACGTTCCTTTTGTCCCTGGCCTGCAGGAGTTTCTTTTGGCTGTGTCCTTGCTTGCCCTCATCTATCCTATTTCTGTGTGGCATCATGTGCTGTGACTTTTTATACTAGCAGTTAAAGACCCCTGCCAATTCACACCTGCATTCTTTTGTTATCCATTATTATCCATTTCTTCACAATGTAGAGAGAGGAGCTATATTCCTTTTGCATAGCTTGAAGGTAAAACCAAAATATTTATCCCTATTTAACCTTCTCTTTTTCATTCCTTACTGTTATTAAAATACTGACTCACAGTATGCAAGGATCAGGTACTTTTTATCTATATGTATCATCCATTTGAATAACTGCAATTTTATTTCATTTGAGATTATTTAACTGTCTGCTTCTCGTTAGATGAGTGATGGAAGTATGGTTATGAGTGGCCTTTGCCAGATGAGAATGACTGAAGTTATGAAAAGATATTAGCATAAATCATAGCAAAGGCATCTGAAAGCATAAGAGATACGAAGCTGCTAATTTCCCTGGGAGAGTAATTTTAGATAAAAGATGTCTGAAGTTACATTATGTATTACTTATTGTCACAAGAAGTTGCTGAGATCAATGAAAAACAGCAGGCCTCTCAGATTTGTAAGATATGGGTTTCTCATTTCCTTGAGATGTTTATATATGGAGAATATGGATATGGACTCATAAAGAGATAGGAAAAAAGTCTGGGACACAGCCAAACAGATACATGGTTAAGACCATGGTAGCATACATTTATTACACAGAAGCAGTTCACTGTGTGACTCTGTCACAACCTGTAAGATTACCTACCTGTTATATGTATGTGATACTCCTCTTTCAGTATCTTTTGGAAATAAGGTACTTTGAATTGCATGTGTGCTGAGGGCAAGCCTGGAAGATTCACTTCAACATCACCCATAAAATGTGGAAACTCCCAGTCCTGTTAAAAAAGAAAAATAAGAGCCTAAAAGTAAGATTTCATGGTATATTTTTGCCCTTAAAATAGCTTAAATTAATAAAAATGTTCTATATTTAAGCCCTCATTTTTGGATTTTCTTACTTTAAATTTGACTGACCCTCTTGAAATAGAATACCTTATTTATATTAGATATTACAATATAATTTTTACCTCATCACCATGTAATTATGTGTATAGAAGTTTATTTCAGAATGACAATACTGAACCCACCTTACCAGCCTATACTACAAAACAGTCTAAGGATAAGAATACTTATTTAAAACATGGCAATACTAAGAATACCTATACAAAAATCTTGCTATGCTACTTACTCTTAATAACTTGTAATTTAGCAAAGAGTTTACAGGTACAAAATTGGGAAAGAAGGCCTGAGACTTTCCAGCATCACATATATCTGTATTCTACTTGTTCAACTTACAGGATGCTTTCTGTATTTTGCCTTCATACATTTAAATAAACAATCACTGAAAGTGCAGGCCCTTCAGCATAATCTGCCTGAATCAACCTAAGCACAGTTTTCTCCACTGCCATATTTCAGCTGACTAGGTAATGTTGGAAATGTGGAAGCTCTTACCTAGCATTATGCATACTTTGGTAATGTGTGGTAATGCAGCTGAGGAAGAGCTGCATTTAAAGGAATTTTTCACTTGGTTATCTGTACCCACCATCAGTCACTTGAAAATGGGTATGACAGCATGGCTCATCAGCACCCAAACTGAAAGCAATAGTGCTAGAATCAGTATGATCACTGCCAGTGTCCTTACTCCATGCACTGCAGATTGTTGATGATCTCCCGTTACAAACACACTGCCCCTGTTCCCATGCACACTTGTTGGATCCCCATGTTGGATTTGTATCCAACAAGCTAGTGCAGCAAGCACCTGAATTACTAAAAATAAAATAGAAGAATCCAAAATGTGAAGAATGCTGTGAGCGACTTGTGATTCCTCCATATGATAGCCATTCCAGCACAGCCATCTCCCCATGAGAACCAATTCCATTATTTAATTTTCTGTTTTGTAAGGATGGGAAGTTTCCTTACAGAGTAATATAGAAAAATAAATATTCACAACTAAGCATCATCTACTAAACTAAGAGGAGTTGCTGACTCCCTCAAAGGCAGAGAGGTCCTGCAGAGAGGCTGGCAAACCAGAGGGCGATCACCAACTCTATATAGTTTAACAAAGACAGGTGCCAGATTCTGCACCTGGCACAAGGCAACCCTGGATGTACAGACTGGGGAAGGAAATGCTGCAAAGCAGTGCCGCAGAAAGGGACCTGGGGGTCCTGGTCGATGAGAAGTTGAATTTGAGTCAGCAGTGCCCTGGCAGCCAGGAGGACATCCATCCTGGGAGGCATCAGGCACAGCATCACCAACCAGGCAAGGGAGGGGATTGTCCTGCTCTGCTCTGCACTGGGGCAGCCTCACCTCGAGTGCTGGGGACACACTCGAGGGAGTGGGAGCCACAATATAAGAAGGATATAAAGCTATTAGAGAGTGTCCAAAGGAGGACTACAAAGATGGTAAAGGGCCTTGAGGGGAAGCCACGTGAAGAGTGACTGAGGTCAGTCGGTCTGTTCAGCCTGGAGAAGAGGAGACTGAGGGGAGGCCTCATTGCAGTCTGCAACT
This sequence comes from Picathartes gymnocephalus, assembly GCA_013390045.1. Taxonomy (NCBI): domain Eukaryota; kingdom Metazoa; phylum Chordata; class Aves; order Passeriformes; family Picathartidae; genus Picathartes; species Picathartes gymnocephalus. Next base: position 88,269 of record WEKY01053596.1, read on the forward strand.
TCCTCATGAGGGGAAGAGGAGGTGCAGGCACTGATCCCTGTTCTCTGATGGACATGACCTGAGCGAATCACCGAAGCTGTGTCAGGGGAGATTATGTTATATACCTCAGAAGGCTTTTCACCCAAAGGGTGGCTGAGCACTGGAACAGGCTCCCCAGGGAAGTGGTCACAGCACCAGCCTGACGGAGTGCAAGAAGTGTTCAGACAACTCTGTCAGGCGCATGGTGTGATTCTTAGGGTGTCCTGTGCAGAACCAGAAGTAGGCCTTCTGGGTCCCTTTCAACTGAGGGCATTCTATGACTATATGACCTCTGAAAGATTAACCACTATATATAACTTAACTTCAAAGACTTGCTAAGCTCTCCAACATTTTCTACAATGGAAGGGAAATGGAAGGGTTTTATGATCTGGGAATAGCACAGCCTGGTCACTAACAGCTGATTTATGCTAACTATTCATGATACTGAGTTAAAGGACTTAACAGGAGTGCAAGCGAGGAGAAAATCTGACACCCTTTACCTGGTTCTTAATGTTCATAGCAATGCAGCAAGTGCCAATTTACAGATGTAGAAGAGAAATAAGGATGCTCTCCTTTTGCCTTATCACTAAGGCAACGCATTTTGCACTCCTGGTAATACCTGCCCAGCTGCACAGTCCCTTACCCTGTATCTGTAGACATCCCCTTGCAGGTGGTAGGCATTCAAAAAATGTCCAGAGATAAAAATTTTATGTGTGCACACTTTCAGTTCACAGTTTCTAGTACACATCTGTGGACTGGTGTCTCTTGTTAACTCATACATACTCTCACCCAGGAATAAATAGGAAGAAATACATTACATATTCCTGAAAATAAATGAATGGAGAACTGTGAACTCTGCATTAGTTATAAGCAAACAAGGGTCTAAAAATCTGGCCTCTTGTTCCTGCCTTGTCCCAAAGCTCCTACTGTGCCTTTTGCTGATTTGCAGATAAAATTCCCCCATGCAGAATTTCATACTGGTCTATGTCTCTGCATCTGAGTTTTTTATTAAAAAGATTTTTTTCTCATCTGGATGAGAATTACCTGATAATAACATTTTCTACATATACGCCCCATACTGTATGAAGCACACCTGAATTGTATCATGACCTTTATTACTCCAAAGCACTGTAATAAGGTGTGGCCATAACTAGAGAGATGGGCACAGGCTGGTGCTGCAGACCTCACAGATATAAACAACTCACTGGTGTTCAGCTAAAGAAATGCAGATCTGGGCTGGGCAAAACTATTTTAGGGGTAGCAAGGAGAACAAAGAAGTATTTCACATAAGACACTATCTATAAAACCTGTTTGTAAGGTGGAGCTTCAGATCAAGGAGGAAATAGCAAGGTCTAAATGTGTGTTATCAAATATAAAAACAGCCCCAAGCAGCTCCTAGCTTCAGGAAAAAAGAAACCATCATGATGAATATCATAACCTTCCCAGCAAAGGACTCCAGATGCCAATGACATGCTGTAATGCTCCCACTGAATCCCATCAGAGTGAAACTGCCCATTTCAGGACCCACAGGAACAGAGGGAGGGTGGATGAAACATCAGGAAAAGCAATAGAAACTAAAAAGTGTGTGTACAAGAATTTAGACAATATTATTACTATTATTATTAATATCATTATCATTACTTCTACTACTAATGAAACTTCTTTCTGCATAAAAGTATTATTTTCTGTAATGATTAGATCTCAACTAATAATGATTTTTGGATTACACTGTTTACATTTAACACTAATAATAAAATCTTGGCTTTATATACAAAGGTCCTTCCTCATCCATAAATAACATTTTGAATGTAACACCTTTATCAGAATATTTTTACAGTCTGTCCTTTAAGAACAGTCCCGTGAAACTACAGAAATAAAATAATTTTTAAAAGCCACCAACAAATAATAAAATGTATTTGAAAGCAATTTTAAGATAAGGAAACTAAAACAATGAGTTAAACCTACTGACTTCCATGGAAGTCACTACAGATGCAGCAGTTAGGAAAATAAAGCTTTAAGTTACGGATTGAAATAGCCTTTGGAGCTTCATTTGACTCACAGCTTTGAGAAGTGTGAGTGTCTACTGTCCACAGAGAGACATTATCACCTAGAGAAACACAGCTGTAGTATTATTACTGTGCCAAAGAAAAGGAGATTATTATTACATTTTCAGGCAAATGCCAATATCAGGCTGTCAAATCCAAACCCAACAAAGTGGCCATTTTACTATCTAGATTCTAAGTAAATGTTGTCCAAAACCATTTGAATCTGTTATTTTTTTTCCTTACTGACAGGCAAAAGACAGTCTAATCTCAGCAATATCCAGAAAACCATTTTCCTAAGAAATTCAAGATGCCTTTTAGGTATACTCCACCTCACTTGTTAATAGCTACACGAATAGAGAAATGTTCAAGCTCATAAATCCAAACACTTCCCATTCTGGAACACAGCTCAGACCTGCATCATGTTTCCCTATACAGTGTTTTCTTTGTGGCCTCTGATATCAGTCTGTGTTCACCACTGGGAAACGAGTGTCATGTGTTATGTCCTAAAGTTCTCAGTTCATAATTATGCAAAGTTCACTTGATCAGCTTTAGTCTTTATTGCTGAAGTGCCTGTACTCTGCCATTTCTGGGATCTCATTAGGAGCTGGGCCTAAAATACCATGTTTACAACACACTGCAGAATTTGAAAAATATAGCTGTACAACCATACTGTTAGCTCATATAGGTACATACCTTTCATACTGCATGAACAGATTGTTTCTCCTTTAAATCCATCAGCATCAGATTTCTAATATTCGTCTATTTCAGTGGTTCCCAGCCTGTTGGGGATGGGACTGTGGCACACATCCACTCAGTGTGTGGAGACAAAGCCAACCCAGAACCAGCAGGATTAAATCAGCTACACAAAGGTCTCTAACCTCAGCAGAAAATTTTGTGGCATGTGCAAATCAAATAAGGTTACTGTCTCATTTCCCTCTAGTCATGGAGGAGAGGGCAGCCAGAGGATGAATTTAAGATAACTGAGGGGCTCATCCTGGTGTTGCAATGGGCAGAGAGCACCTCTGATTTCCGTCAGATACCTCATTAAATGCGGAAGCACAGAAAAAAACTGAGGAGATCATGGTATTTTGATTCTCTTCCCTTTGGTTCTAGCTACCCAGGCCAAACACATACACACACTGTCTGCTGCAATGCCAGGTGTTAGTTTAAGACCCTAAAGTGCAGATGGCAGCACCGGTTTGGTACCTCTTTAAGTAAAGATATTTTTAGCAATGATAACTGAGCATCAAAGCCAGACTTTCTGATATGATCTGGCCATTTTCTGCCATCATCTGAGGAAAAGAGAAGGCATTTCCTGGGTAGCCCTGTGCTGACCTCAAACCAGGACACACAGCTGCCTAGGGGCATATTGGCAATGCCCAGTGCCCTGGTTGGGTGCAGGATTACTCCTTGGTGTTTTTCATTGCAGATTCTGGGTCACATCTCCAGAGCCCAGAGGATAAGGAGCAGGTGCTGGCAGCACTAACTCAGGATCATTAGCTGTCTGGGAGGGGGATGCTAACCCTCAGCAAACCACATCCCATGCTTCATGCACACACAATCCCAAATCCCTCAGCCACAAGCCTCTTTCCACCCTGGGAAAAATGCCACAGAGAAGGTGGGACCATGATTAGAAAACACTATCAGCTAATGGTGAACAAATGTGCCACAGTTTTCTCTCTCTTCCTGTTTGAATATAGCTCTTGGTGTGTTTGTACACACTAAATACGAAATAACTCTAAGAATAATACAAACAGATATATGTTCAGATGTAATAGGAAAAGAGGAATAATGCACACTAAGTGTTTCTGCTTTAAGCAGTGATGACATGCTATATTTAATGCTATGAACACATTTGTACTCTAAATGTCTCAATTTTATGTCTCAAAATAATAAATAAAAAACAGGGCAAGAACTGAGAAAATGTATATATGAATGTGTATGTGTTTCAGAAACTGCCTATAGCATTTTCTATTTATATATTCATTTATTAAAAAAATTTTGCGGTGAAGACTGTTTTCAGATATCTTTGCATCTTAGAACATGACAGACACACCGACATCTAGAGGAAATTTCAGAAGATGCAAAGGCTTTGTATTTTTGCAAGTTTTTGAAGTAAGAAATGAACAGCTGGAATTCAGAGACAAAGGCCCAACTCCTCTGTGGTTATGTCTAACTTCACTGCAGCGCTGCAACTTGCAGTGATCTCCACAGCTGAGATCTCTGCAGCTGTGAGCTGCTAAAATGCAAACATATTTATAATATTTCATTCAAACCCACGTAAGAAAGGAAGTCAGCAGCCACGACTAGAATTCACTTTCATGCCTGTGAGATCAAACTTACTGCTTAGCTTCTGCTCCTCTGTTCTCTGACAAATGGAGCAATAAAGTTTGGTAGGCACTGATGGTTTTAGCCTTTGTTAAACAAAAAATTACATATACTCCTAATGTTACCACCTGTAAACCTGAATGGCTTCAGTGGGGCTACTTAGCTCCCACAGTGAAAGATAACATATTATTCTTCAAAAGACCTCCTCCTTCATGTTGGTACTATCACTGCTAATCTATTCATAATTTTCAAGTCCAAAAAATTTGACTTGATCTGGTCATCTGGTTTTGCTTCACCTGTCTGGATTGTTACTGACAATAATGATAACAAAACCCCATCAGGAACTGTGGCACCAAGTACCTTATTGAAGACACTGCTTCACCTTTTATCACTTAGTCTTGCTTTAAAGAATTAAAAATATAAAAACCACTGCAGTTGTAGAATAACTACTTTGATTGAGATCCAAGCTGCTGAAACAGAAGACTGAAGACAACTTCCAAGACCAGACAAAGGTATAGAAAGGCTATCCCTACACTATGTGGCAATGTAAGGCATGAACATACACACAGCCCTGCTGTTGTTCTCCACCACCTTTGTGCTCTCCTTAGTCGTTGCTTAGCCTCTTCAAGCTCCTGGCCTGTCTCAAGAAAGAACACTGCAAATCTTGCTCTTTTCCTCTTCTTTGAGAAAATGATAGTAAGACAGCAATAACTCCCTCTATGAGAGAGCAGCAATGCATGCTTGGCCTTGAATGACCTCTTCCATTAAAAAAATCATTACAGAATCCTTCGGTCTGTTATCTATTTCTGCTTATTTAAAGGCAACAATTCCCAGGCTACACAGCACCCAAACAAGCCCTTTGCATTCCGCACTCTGCACTCTCTACACTTCAAATCTACACATAAATGCATTTTGAGCATAGACAGAGCTGTGTATGCACATGTCCTCAAAACAGTATCCCTTGTTACTCAGCTGTCTGAATTGGTGTTTAGTCTTTCCACAGGAAGTTCAAAGTGATCTCAATATTTCAGTCCACCTAAAATAAGGAATGCTTGCATTTCACTGAAAGTCACATATCTATGCCCGATTCATGATAGATGGCACCTCCCTCTCTCCCCCTGTGACTATGGCTTGGGTATCATCATCTATTCACTCCTCAGAACCTTGTAGTGCCTTGATACTGCAGATCTGTTTTGCATAAAATGTCACAGATATGAAAATTCCTACCAAACCCTGCAGCTAAAATGTTTATCAAGGCTCTCATCCTCTGCTTTTCAGTTACACTGGCACCTTTCCCTCTGGCCTTCTGGGTGTTGTTCTCCACTGATACAGAAATGCTGCTGCAAAGACCATTCTCCTAGTCTATGTTTTTGACCATGGCATTCCTCTCTTTCATACAATAAAGTACAGGCCACTTCCTTTAATTCAAATTGTTTTAGATCTTTCAATACCCTATGTACAGAGTGTCTATATGGCAGCTGCTCCTGCAATCAGTCTATAAGTTCAGGCTATAATTTTTTTCCTCTATTCAGAGATTTTTTTCCCCTGTTCAGAGATTTTTTTCCCCCTGAGCAGTTCTTTATCAGCTGAAGAGCTTTATCCTGTCTCATTCTTCTTTATAATTCTCTTTTGTATGACAAAACTTTAGGATGTCATGCATTAGGTATCCTGGATTTCCTCTCATCCTGACCAATAAAGTTGCTTTTACTTGTTCACCTGTCTAACCAGTTATAATTCTGGGATTTTCTTTAGCAATGAAATTCTCTAGGACTGGAGTTGTATTTTGGCTATCTTTAAGCATCACCTAGCACAACACTGCTCTAGTTCTTAGTGATTATTGCTAGTTTCTTAATGGGACAAATATTGCCAGTAGTGTGAAGAATTAATGGCTATCCATTACATTTCTTACATTAGGAACAAATTGTGTTTGAAAACAAGCCAGTGCACAAGGAAGGACAGACACTAGAAAGCCTCAGATCTTGAGATGTGTAGTGACCAGGAACAGCAGTGGTGACCATTTCCTGCTGAGGGCAAGGACTGTTCTGTCCTATAGCTACCCTTTAAGTTTTAAGTACTTATTAGCATCAAACAGGAGCAAGGTGAAACCCCTTTATCCATTCCTGAGGAGGGGCAGGCACCATGAAGCACAGCCTCTGTGCACCTATTCCCAGGATGTCCTAGGAGCAAGTCCACCAGTTTTTTCATCAGGCCAATGTGAGGTCTCATACATCCAAGACGACACTCTGAGGTTCTTCTTCATTGTAAATCACTCTCACCTGTTGGAATAGCTATTCACAACTGCTGACAACACTGATTTAAAAAAAAGATACTCAAAAGTAGATGTTCTTTGATTTTCTTTCAGTGTCTCCATTTTTGGTAAGCTTTTACTCTTTTACTGTCTCACTAATTTCTGACCTCAGTTGAGCTTATTAGCGATCAGATAATTCTTCTGGATGAGAAACACCAGTGAAAACTTTTCCAGCTAATTCTTGAGTCTGTTAAGCTGCTAAACAAAGTGCTAATATTACAATATTGCGTATCTGTAAAAGACAAAGAAATCAGCTCCAGTAAAGCAACTGTGTCTTGTTCTCTACTTGAAACTTCCCTAAACCACCAGCTAGTTGTAATGGTTTTTCCACCTACCTCAGTGGCACACTTTATGAAAGCCATTTCTGTGGTGAATAATAATACACAATACTTATATTTAGAGATTTACTGAGACTACATCCTGCTGTCAAGGGAAATCATGACAGAAGAGTCAATTTTTCTGGTACCCTGGAAAACCAAATATCTGACTATGATGTGGAGAATAAAAATAAATTTAAAATATATTGCTGTATAATCATCTTCAGCAATACCAGAACACTGCAGAAGTACACACACTGCAATGAAACACACACCACTGCATTGTGAGAAATATACCAACACTGCAGCTGAACAGTTAAATGGTACCCAGAGCATTTCAGGATTTGTAAACACTGCTAATGCCATTTGTACCTATTTGAGAACAGCAAGCTCTATTTAGAGTTCTAAAGTAATTTTGCATTAAGACAACTGTCTCCAGCTAACTTCAGCTGTGTTAAAATGTATATTGTTCCTTCTCTTTCCAAATATCCACGTATATGTATTTGCTTGTTGCCTGATATTCAAATTTTAATGGTTTTTTTTAGTGTTACCTAAATGCGAGAAGAGACATTTGCTGTAAAATATCTGAGCGCATATTTCCTCACTACAAGCTTTGCAACACAGTAAAAATGGTGTTATAAAAATAAAGAGCATCTGGAGCAACTCTATGTTGTTCACTGTAGGTGGAAAGTAAATCAGCTGCATCAACGTTAGAAATGGATGACTGAGGAGCCACTCTGTTCTGGACTAAATTCCTTCAGATTATATGTGCTCTGAAGAGTTTTACCATCACCTATTCTGAGTCCCCAAAATTTTTCTCTGGTTCCAAAGAAAACTATAATTTGCCCTTGGGTATTTAGTGTGATCTGAAGTGGCAGATTTGGACCAATGGTCTCAGGTTGAAACTTTCATCCAGCTTGTTTGGGTTTAGCCATAACTAAACAAAATAGTATGTGCAGAGTTCAGCTTGCTGTGATTAAGGTAGTGAAAGAATAATATTAAATTTCCATTGAACAAAAAAACACTACTACATGCTGCATTTGACTGATACTGAAAAAATAATAGAGCTGAAAGTGACATAAAGTAAAAACACTAAATGCATATGGAACAGAGAGAGAAATGTCTCATGAATTTAAATGTAGGGTCTGCAAACAAGTCAATGTAAATTCCCGTTTCCTTAAAAAAACTGTAATAACCCTTTCCAAAGTTATTTTCCTCTTCATAACTTGTGTTAATTAATATATCAATTCTAATATATAAGGAAAGATAAAGGAAACTGTGCAAATGTTGAAAGAAGAAAGGCTGACTGCAAAACATGGATATTTGTACAAAATTTTTTGTACAGACAAGAGTAATATGGAATATTCTTGGTCTTCCCAGCTCCCTGTGGTTTTTTTAAGTTGAAGTTTAAATATTTTCTGTGTCCTGAGTTTTAGGCTGCCAATAGGATCAGCAGTGGAAGTATACTGTTTGCAAACAGAACTTCATTTCCTGAAGGCAACTTATCCCATTCCTCAACCCCATCTCTGTGCTACACCTCTACATGCAGTTTTATCCTCAAAAGCTGTGGTGTGGCCATTAGGCACATCTGTTCCAGAAGCTGAGAAAAAGAAGAAAATAGTAAGTCTCTCTATGTAAGTACAAATCTACTAGTTTTATTATTTTTGGTAAATAAGAGGCTACACAAAACTGGTTGTGCTGCCAGGATTACTATACTGTATCTTCCATAGAATGCACAGCAGTACATTTGTCATTCACAGCAACTCAGTGACATGAAATATCCTCTTATTTGAGAGTGAATATCACTTAATAGTTGCAGAATTATTTGCTTAAGCTCTCTCTTTCCTATCTTCCCTCCCCTCTCCAAAAATCCATTCATTTTCTTATCCCTTGAGGAAGCGATGTTAGTACTCTCTGTATGTTATACATACATAAGTTACATCCCTTAGAGAATGAACAATATCATAACCCAAAAGTATAGTCTTCAATGTGAATAAAAATTAGGGAAGATAACTCTTTTCTACAGCCCCTTCTCTGATGCCCAATGCAAAACTCTTTTCCTGAGCGTGAGAGGAAAAATGCAATTTCAGCTTTTTATACTAGAGCAATATATATGCCTTTGCCAAGCACATGCAGAAAACATGAACTTCATCCTAAAAGGTTTTCAGTGTTTAGAAACCTCCTGGGAGAGCTTGTCAGAAACACAGTGAACCAAGTTCTAATTGCACAAACTCACCTTGGTCTTGGCAAACACAACTGTTTGGTCTGAATTTCAAAACTGTTCCCATCAAAATCCTTGGGAGCACAGAGAATGTTATTAAGGTGTCTTTTTTAATCTCCAAGACAAAAATCAAAGGCTGGTGGTATGCAATGAATTAAAGTGTTCTCCTAGTGAGATTTGAATCTAAATATAGGAACTATGCTGACCATAAGGTAAGGCAGAAATAAAATTTGAAAAAAAAAAAGACAGATGAGACAGGGTGAGACAAGGTAGACAAGTTCAAAAGATGTGGAAATTCAGTGTAGATAAGAAACCATATATACGGCTCTTGGCAGAAGCTTATCCAAACTAACAGATGCTTCTGAAGGATGTCCTCCTGCAACCCTTCTATTTAGTCTTTTTGATCTGCAAGAAATTCCTTTCCCCCCTTGCTGCTGATGCTACTTTTGGAAGAAAACTTGTTAATTTCCATTCAGAGAGAATTTTCTTTGAGGAAACTCATAAGTACCCCATGAGCCACTCCTTTTGGAGGGGAAGATGGTCTCTTACACCATCTCTTGCTTCAGAAATTTTGCTCTTTCACCTACCCATATAACCCTGTATCTCTCTAATCTTTGCCACAAACAATAACATCTAAATTCTCTTCCCTTTACTGTCTTTTCTCCCACAACTTCCTCCGTAGCATCTACAAGTCATAGACTTAATTCAGAAGTATGTATTTTTAATTTTAGGAACTTTCCTGACAAAAATTTTGGGAAATGACATGTTGCCTGTTCTCAGAGACGTTGTTACAAGGGCAGTAAGCAGACACAGGATCTTGCCTGCAGATAAGAGCATGGCTTCCAAACTTCCAAACTCAAAACTTTTAATTACTGCCATCAATGTATCAGGGGAGCTACATTACAGCAGCTGAGTGATTACTCTGTCAGTCTGATTCAGAGAGCAGGTGGGGTTTTAAAGTAAGGTTCTGCATGAGTATATGCATGCAGATAAGAGTGGTTTTTTTGGGGAGGAGTTCCAGTTTAACTAGTCAAAGCCATATAGTGGACACAGTTACTGAAACTTTCTGAACAGGAAAGTATAGAATTCAAGCATTATTTTCAACAGTTTAAAGAAATGGTAAATCAATTTTCTCATCAGAGGAGCTGTTTTAGAGCAATTCACCAAGTCAAGATAATGAATGAGCTGTTCTTTCAAAGCATTCCTCAAGGAGGAATTATCCCAAATAATATGGTTACTTAATATGAACATTTATGAAGGGACAGTCATTATGCGAATTATATATTTTACATAATTTATTTCAACTTTCAGTTTATAGAAGCACTTCTATCTTTCTTTCATTCAGTGATAAAAAAGGCATCAATTATAATTCTCCTAACATGTCTATAGAAAAAATGTCTGCTACTGAAGTTGCTGTGCTCATTCAAACATATAATTATTCATCAGAGGGTCCTGGGCAATCTACATTTACCAAAATAATGAATAGATAAAAACTGCACACTTAAATGTAGCAATTTAAGTACATGAGAAATGCACTACGAAACATCCTTAGCGATGTGCTGGTCTGTAGCAGTGCTACCTGCTATGTGTTGACTTGGCTGGGTACTTCTGCTGTTAATTATGTGAAGTGGGTTAGGTTCAATAACCAGGCAGAAACACCAATTCACGTAGTGGTTTCACTTCGCCTCCTCACACCAGGCATTAATGTAATGTAGTGGTGTAAATACTCTGACCCAACACCAGTGCACTCACTAAACTTACTTACTTATTTCTGTGTGATAAGGATTAGGAGAAATGCAAAGCAGGTGCCAACCCTTAAAGGTATAAAGATAGTTTTATTAACAGAACTAAAAGAAAGAATAATGAGAATTAGAATAAAACCTAAAGACCCTTAGTCAGTTTACCACCTTTAAAATAGGCTTTCATCAGTTCAGCTGGGAGAGGAGTCTCTTCTGTCACGCCATGGAGACTCTTCCTCAACAACACAGTTATTTTGTGGTTTCAATATCACAAATGTCCCCATTTATCTTTCTATGAGTATGACTGCACAATGGTTTCTACCAGAATGTGTTACCTTTTTGGAACTAAATCACTAAGGAAAACTAAGTGCATGTTCTCATTCTAACTTTAATGTTACAGAAATCTATGATTTAGCCACAAAACACAGTAATAATTTTATTTAATTTTCTTATACAACCTGAAGGCCCATCTAGCCTGTATGGTTCTGTGTGTGGCTATACAGACACAGTTACTCTATCCCCAATGGAACTTGTAGTTTAGCTATAATTTTTTAAGATTCTCATTACTTTTCTGAATTTACAGTAGCAATCTGTCTTGTAAACAAAGAATACCATTAATTGACAAGGTAGATAAAATGCGTTTGCTGAATAATACTGTCCTGATAGATTGCCTCTCACTGTCCCATGAGCAGTACTCACTGAAGTGCTCTTTGCAGAAGAAACATCACAACTGTGTATATTTGCATTTGGACACACTGTAGAAATTTATTTACCAGCTCTGTATGGGGAAGAAAACTTGATTTTCCATTTTTTTGACAGTTCAAAGGTACCTATACCTACAAGCACTATGTAAAGGAAAAGAGAGATTTTTATGGCCAGAAAAATGAATATGAAAATTAGGTTGAGAAAGGTGGCATGGAAGTGGCTACATAACAACTCTGCTTGGACTCTGAGCATCACCAATATGAACCAGGCATTTTGTCTGCAAATCAACACAGTTGTGTCAAGTTGAAGCCACTGTCTCAGTGAAAGCTAAAAATGGAGCCAGGGTGCCCAAGCACAGTCCTGTAGAGCTTGGAAAACTCTCACCTCTGTTGATCTGAAATTCAGCAGGTCAAGGGAACAGAGGCTGTTCTTCCTTCCAGATCCCTCCCACAGAACGACGAAGTGAGAAAACTCAGTCCTTAGTGTAGTTTTATAAAAACAACAGAAAGAAATGCAGGAAATTCCTTGCAGTATGATAAGAGAGTGTTTTTGGGTTCGTTTTGCTATAAAAAATGGCACTAGAGGAATTCATACACAAAGGCACCCAGCTACCACTGTGGCAGGTGCCATATAGAACAGGCAAAAATCACAGTGCTGCTGCTTATCATGCAAGTGGGCTTGTGCACATACTGATCTCATTTGCTTATAACTTTTCCAAATATAACTACTTGGGTTAAGCACAGCCCATGCCTGGTGTGTGCCTCAGGCTGTTTTGGTTGTTTCTATTTGGTTCTGTTTCTGGGTTAGGGTTTTGACATTTTCAACTAGCACCATTTAATCACTTCTGAGTGAGACCAAACAGAAGAGAGTTGCTTTGCTCTGTAGAGATGTCTCAAGTGGAGACATACAGTTTAGCAAGGGAGTAATCTTGTGTCAGAGATGTGCCTCTTGCTTCCCTGTAAATGCTGGCCCCAAACTGAAAAAGTTTAAGGTACCTTTGAAAAGTCAGTAATTTTCATACTTACAGGAATCTAGCTAACAGTTCAGAAACAAGCATCTTCCCAAACTGTGCATCACTCAGCATGCCAAAGTGTCCCTCAGCTCCGAGAGCCCATCGGGCTCAAGTGGAACTGCCAATCACAGAAGAGAGACTGTGCATCCTCCATTACCCCTTTGCCTCCACCCCCATTTTTTTCTGTTGCTGCTGCTGGCAGGACTCTGAGCTGCTCTCAAACAAGGACTGAGCTGGCCCTGCACAGCAGTCAACAGACAGAGAGCCAGCTTTCCTCTAATTACTAATCCCAAGTACTCTGTGTGCAGCTGGAGCTAGTCAAGTACAGCTTGAGCTAGGCATCCAGACCTGAGAGAAGATGGAGGCAGAAGGGCACTTGGCTCTGGGTCTGAGACTGAGCCTAGCAGGGACTGTTTTTAAAATTAATTTTAATTTTTTGATTTTTTCTTTTTTTTAATATAATTTTGCACATTGCAAGACATAGCAGTGTGTTGAATCAAAGTAAAGGTATTTAAGCCTTTTTCTGTTTGTACATAGCCACAGCACAACTTTGTATTATATGCACTGGAACAGGCTGCCCAGGGAAGTGGTTAAGTCCCATCCTGGAGGTGTGTAAAAGACATTTAGACGTGATGTTTAGGGACAAAGTTTAGTGGTGGACTTGGCTGTGTAAGGTTAGTGACTTGATCTTAAGGGTCTTATTCTACCTAAATTATTCTACGATTCTATGATAAACCCTGTCCTCCTCCCTCCCCATCAGCCCTCTCTAAGAGGCTGAGCAGAAGGCTGTCCATATCCATGCACAGCCACACAGCCTGGGCCATGCTGTGATAGGAAATGACCACAGAGTCACAAAAGTTTGATAAGAAAATTGGAATAGACTACACAAAAGGAATGGGAAGAAGGGAGAGACCTGAATTAGGGCAAGACAGTAGGGATGAGAACAGGAGGTTGGGACTGCGGTTAAGGAAAAAGGGACCAAGTTAGGGAGAGAGGGAAGGGAGACAAGGAGTGATTTGGTTTGAACAGCAGCTGCAGGGTAGATGAGTAGGATTCACTAAATGTGGAGCTAGAAATGAGATGCATGAAGACTGAAAGCTTGAACTGGATATAAGTAATGGGATATGTCACAGAACCAGACATGAGGAGGACTCAGAATGGGGGCAAAAAAGGAGATACAGAGAGAGGATTTGGAAGTGACAGGAAGGAAAAAGCCATGCGGGGATATGATCAGAAAGTGTCAGTACCTCATTGGCTCTGGAGTTTGGACTGGTCAGATAATCAGTGACTCTGATTATCACCATTCTCTGCTGTTTAAAAGCAGATGTGAAGTCCAGAGGCAAAGTATGTTTCTCCTCTTTGTTATGAACTGTCTCATTGGAAGAAAAAGCACACCCTGCTATTAGCAGTTGCTCACATGGGAAACATCCCTGCAGGGGAGGTAAGAGTTGCAGTACCCTGATAAGACACACTGGATTCTTATGGCAGGCTTTTGATTTTGAGATTGCTATCTTCTTGTAAAAAAAAAATCAGATTTATGCACACAGAAAGTCCTGCATTAAGGCATCTTCCTGAATATTTCAATGGTGAAGACTCAAGAACTAGATGTCAGGCTAAGATTATCTGTCCCTTGTGGGTAGGCATGGTACAATCCTTTCTTAGTTACTGGATCACATACAGTTTGTTCTTTTTTCATTAAAGAGTATCTAACTTATGATTGTGAGGTGGAAATACACAGTGACAGAGACCCCTGTAGTTCTACACTCTGCATCTGCTGTACAAGCTGGAAAGTGTGTGGGAAGAGCGGTGCAAATGCAAGAGACAACAGCAGATGTGAAAACATTTGCCTCCTGTTACAGAAGTTACTGCTGCTACGAGAAACTGAATTCGACCAGCTCTGCTATGACATGTCTCTCAACCAACTCTGCTATGAGACATCTAAGAGATACTAAGTGAATTTCTAGAACCAAACTATTTTTTTTTCCCTGCAGGATTGCTTCCCCATCCCACCTACGCTTAGATTTGTACAAGTGACAAGTTCCCATGGGTGGTATTGAAATCAGTGAGAGCTGGACCACCACTGGGGAGAAGAGGAAGACTTGACAAAATATTCATGGGGAGAACAAAAGTCCTGTAGTGCATGGCCCTATCCAGATAGGACTGCACTGCACTCCTTTAAGATCAGCATAAAAAAGGAATTAGACTTTTTATGGAGCTAGATATATGATACAGTTATAGGTATCATTCAAAGCAAGCAAAGAAACGGCTTTTGAAATTGTCTGAATGCTACAAGAGAAATAGGGCTGTCAGTATAATAATATGTAAGCTTACATCAAGTAAATATGTGGCTCTGTCTTTTACTAATGAAATAATATGCTAGACCCTCCTCCCTCAGTTAGGTAACTGCTCAGATAAGAGATGGGTAATAATATGAATTTTCATAATAATGTCCTCAGACATCTCAAATTAGGGGCCCTTTGACTTTCTTTGTGCCTCAGTATAAAATGTGGACAATAATGGACAATAATACTCCTGTTGTGAAGGCTATTGTGAAGATAAATATTTTAATGCTTTAGAAGCCCTAAGGAAATACAGCAATGAGTGTCACAAAAAAAGTCCACAAGGAAATGAATGATCTCATCTTCATATCAAGGTTCCAATCATGTGTGGTAAGGCCTGGGGCCACAGGCTGCACAGAAAAGGTAAACCAAAATATCAAATAGCTTCTCATTAAGTGAACACCATTCATCCAGTGCGGCAACTGAGACAGAGATCCTGTGGAAAAACGGAATATGAATAGATAATTAAAGATTGTATCATAATGCATGTACAAAATAGGGGTGAAAAGTTTATACTGGTGACTTAATTCTGACATCTCCTAATTCCTGAATGCATGACTCTGCAGCTTCAGTGGTGTTGTCACATTTTTAACACCATTTCTTATGTGTCACTGTATTCGTGTTGCTTAAATTATCATCTGCTCATTTCTGATATTAGGCTTGTTTGTGTGATGCTTTTCTTTCTCTAATCCCCTGTATTTAGAACACATTGTCCAGATATGAAAATCTTTGCGGCCTGACCTTGACAAACAGTAATAGTTTGTGTAAGTTAGATTAGTGCAGTAATTGTTTGGCCCAGATGATACCCAAGGGTATTTAACATTCATTCAGAAAATGTAGCTGTTGCTTTTCAACTCGAGGTCAGGATGAAAGCACAACTTAAAGCCAAAAGAACATGCTGCAGTTTTTGTCTGGGAGGTGGCAGTTGCAGGTGGCTGGGGCACCACCAAGCAGCTGCCTTCAGAAATGTCACCTGGCACAGTTTGGGAAGTCTGGGCATCTTTCTCCAACACAGTCTGCAAAAACCAGGCCAAATCAAGAACATAAAAATGTACACTCGCACTCCTGACATAGAAAACAATCTTTCTGGTTTCCTCTAACTCTAGCTGTCTGATAAAGCAGATCACTTAATCACTTCTTTTCTGCCACCTACTCCTAAACAGATTGTGTGCTATACATGGGATCAGTGCTGCTGTTGAGAATTATTTGTTTCTCCACTTTGGGCACACAGTTCTGAAGTGCAATGAAATTTCATTATAGACCAAATGCGTGCTGTGCATTGTATACAGTCAAGCCCAAAAACCACCTGAGCGAAACTAAAAGTAAAAAGCCATCCAAGAAGGATTATAGGATTATATCCTTAAATCCATAGTGAGATACATTAGAAAGTGATGTACACTGTTTTCTCATTTTCATCTACAGGCAATAGAATGGATTACCTAGCCACAAATTTCCATCATTTAATTCCTTGTGTGGTATGTGATGTGGGAAACAACATCGCAGCAAAGCTCAGTGAGAACTGATGGAGAGTGAAATCAAAGCTGGGTTTACATGAAAGGAAGAGCTTCAATGTCTCTCCTGAAAGATGAAATAAAATCACCGACAAAATGACCATTACCAGCCAGAACAACTACAGTGCAGTCTTCTGACTTACTATATCACTAAATTAATGCTGGCAGGGGTGCAAGCCATGAATTCACTGAGAAGTGCAGAGCTCCAGAAACTTCTATGATTGTTGAAGAAGAGATGGAAACAGAGTTGGCCAGGACAGAGTAAAAGCTTCTTGAAGGTGATAGCCAAATTTGGCTGGCCACAGCAGAAAAGCAGCCCTGCCAGGGTTCGGTCACTGAAACCATGAGTACTTCCCCAAGAGTGGGGCACCACCACCAGCACCTGCCTTTGGTCTGTGCCTCCCCCTGTGCCTCTGGTGCACTGTACAGTGCTGCTGGATGGAGGGAGACCATTTCAGGGGATTAAGCCAATTTCAAGACTTTGCTGACGTGCTACCCTGCACAGCAGGACTATCCTGATACCACCATGATCTTTATGCAGAGACAGGGAACTGCTGGCAAATGTCTGCTATGAGCTAGAGGTGGTCAGGCTTGGAGCTGCAGCCATGACTGGGCCTGGGCTTCTTTGTCCCTTATGGCCCTCATGAGTGTTTCAAACCACTTCCAGCATTGAGCTGCCTCAGGACACACACTGCCTTCCCCAGAGCCAGTCCTGAAAGCAGCTCTTTAATTCAGCTATTTTCAACTAGGGAGAAATGGATTCCATGCCTGCTGTGGCTGATTTCAGAGGCTCTGACAGCTCCACCTTGCATTGGTTGCTAATGGATAGTCCCCTCCATGCCTGTGGCTGCCCCCTCTGCTCATGAAGTGGGACATGAAAGCACATGGTACCATTACACACTACCTGAGGCTATGTCATTCTGGCATTAGAGGTATCAAGACAAGTTCAGCATTACTGGCTCTGCAGCAATCAAACAAATGTTGGGGAGAGTGAGGTGAAAACTACAGCTCTTTCCCAGTTTGATCAACATCACCTTTGTCTCTGCTTGTACCATTTCAACAAGAGCGATGACATGTTGATATGCCTACAGCACCCACTGGCTCAGGCAGGGCTCTAATTCCTCCCAAATTTGCCCTAAACCAGGACAGGAATCTCAATGAAATAATATATTGCAAATACTATCTGGGTGCTAGGAAGAGATAGAGAAGAGGTTAATTACTTGGGGACCAGCCGAGGCATAGTACAGTCCAAAGTCAGCTGCAGGACACTACTGAGACCATTTGGGAGAGTCTATAGGCATGTTGATTTAGTTGCTTTTCTGCTCCAGTGAGAAACACAGATTCACACTGTGTTAAGCAGTGCTGGTGCCCAATCTATCTGTCAGGCCTGGTGTTATTCTGGGGAATCTCCTTTCCCCAAAAAGCATTACAGGATGGAGAAGTAAACAGGGCCAGATTCCAGAAGAAGGAAACGTTTTAGCTTCTGACCTGCAGGAAACTAGAAACCTGGTTGACTGAAGACCACACTTACACAACACCTACGACCCCCAGAGACATGATGCCAAATACAGTATAGCTGAGTAATTAAATAGTAGTTGAAACTCAGAAGCCATCACAACCTATAATTTCAAATCACTAAAAGGAGTAGGGAATACCTCCCCTCCTCTATACATATGAAAACAAATTATTTATTGATGGGCTCAGTAAAGTCTGCATCTAACAGATGCAAAAATATCTAATGTATTTGGTATCTCAAGACACTCAGTGATTCAATTTGTCTGTTTTGTTAAACAAATAAGAGCAGAAGCTTTATAACACATTACAAGAAGCCAAAGGCAATAAAAGTAATTCAGTCTTTTTGTTAATGTTTCATATTACAGGCTTCAAACTTTTCAAGGAAGTATAAGCATCTGCCATTCAATCAGCTTTGCAGAAATAACGCAACTAGACTAACAACATCAAGCATATTCTTGTTTCTTTTCCTCTCTAAGTTTTGATCAAGAGCAACCAAGCTAGTCTTGTTCCCTCTTCTTACTTGAACTCAGTATTATTGATAGGTGGGTCTGTATGCTCTGTACAAGCTGTCCGTAAGTCTTATATGTTCAGTATGCCATGTAGCTAAATGTAAGATACAGATCGGCGTAAAACTTGTCTCAAGGCAGTGCTCTGTCTAATGATGGCGGCGGTTTATATTTCTCTTTTTAATTCACTGCTTGCATTTAAAAATTGCAGGCAATTCTATCACTTAGAAAGCAGCTGAACCTGTTCAGTCTCATCTCAGATTTTTCATTTTCAGATAAAAACATGTGTAACACTCATAACAAAGCAGATTTCTACAGTCAAATAACACATTCCAGAGCATTGCTGTGGAGAGTTGAAATTATCTGAATATCACCATTACTGTTCTATCAACACAAATCACTCCAATATAATCTTAAGCCATGCAACATTTCTCACACATACACCCAGCAGTAACAAAGCCTATCATACACTGATTACAGCAGAATCTATGAAAAGGGTCTCTTTGCTGTTAAAGATGAAAAGTCCTTTGAAAGACTTGCAAACAATTCCCAGATTTTCTTGTTCCTATAAGTGCATTTTTTTCTGTGAATTTGGGCTGGATATGTTGGTTTCCAGGGACAGTATGCAAAAATGCTGGGTCTACTTTTAGACAACTGCTTTGTTATTTCAGGCAAATACCTGCACTGCCAAAGAAGGGCCTCAGTGTCACATGTATGGCATGTACCCATTGTCAGGGTAAAAGGGAATGACTGTGACAAATGAGAAGCTTTTTCAGCTAATTCATTTTGTGTGTAGTCATCTCAGAGCCAAGAGGCTCCAGCTGGGACTGGTGCCTGATTACACCAGAAGCTGTACCAAGCCAGACAGCCTCCTTCACTGAGCACCCTGGGGGCTTAAGCAGACAATCACACAACTAGTGAAAGAAAAGAACTACAGTTGTTCCTCTTCTGCAAATGAGGAAGTAAGTGACAGAGCTAAAAAAAAGGGCTCAGCTCTTAGCCAGTATAAATTGGTACAAGAGGATTCAGGTCAGCACAAACACACCAAGTTAGTGCAGCTGAAGAAAACACTGGAGTTGAATTTATATTGCCTGAGATAAATATAAGGCATTCCAGCAAGATTTAACCATCTGCAATCAGTATAAAGGATGAAACATACTTAAAAATACCATACTTCACATGTCTTGTTTAATAAAATCCACAGCATAAAATGATGGTGCCAGTTATCAAACTAGACAAGCACAGAATTATAACACTGCAAGAAAAACCAGACAGCTCATTAAAATGGTAAGGTATATAATGTGCAATAAGGGACAAGATACACCCACCTTTTCTCAGCAAGGAATTATTTTGCTTATAATTTGCTTAGTTCCAAAGTAACTGAAACACTTGAATAAAGAAACTGTACTTTATAGTGGGGTCTGGCAAGGGGGCAAAAGAAGGTTTCAAGGATTTTTAGAAGGTATTCATATATCCCACTGGATCTTGAAAATATTTCAACAGAAAATTCTGGATTTTAATTACACATATCAATGCTTTTTGCCCCTCATCACCCTTTTACATAAACACTACCTACACTTTCATTACACTCAAAAGTGTTTTCCTTTAAAATAAATGCATTCTATTAACAATGCATTATTTCATTCTCTGACCTGTAATACATTTCCATTCTCTTTGCCTTGTCCTCAGAAAACAACAACATGAAGGAAGAGTGGAGTCTCCATGGCCTGGTCACTCAGAGCCTCACTTCCCTACCAGGAGATGGCCAGGGACATTTCACTCTGTAGGACACTCCATTTCTATGTTCTTGTTCCTGAGCTGGCCATTTCTGGAACCACATTAACTTGTCCCTCTTAGTATACAATAACTCACTCCCTTGTACCAGTCACAGAGAGATGACACAGGAAAATTAAGAGAAAACAGATGCCTGATGGATGGAAGTGGAGCTCAGGAGAGCTACTGTTTTGTGTTAAAAATTGAAAAGAGAGAGACTTTATATCACTCAAAGCAGTGACTCTCAGGGAAAAAAACCCAGCACTTTGGGACCAAGGAATTCAGTGCAACTATAAATCCGTAACTAGCAGCTGTAGAGGCAGATTCAAGAAAAGAAATCTAGCATAGGCAAGACAGATCCATATCTGACCCACTACAAAGAAATGCCATGGTGCCAATAATGGCATGAGAAACATTTTAACTCTTTTGGTTAAATGTTATTTAGGAATATACTCAGCTATGTCACTTGAATTTAATAGTAAGTACGGATAAAGTGAAGCTGTAGATTAAGACTGTTTCTTTCTAGTCCTTTAATTCACTTTTATTTTCAGGATTATTTTTGAATGTTTTACATCACTACTGATAAGGAACACTTCCACAATCCATAGATAGATGAGGATGCAGAAAGGACAAAAGAAGAGGGAGAAGTCTTTACTGTATGAGAGACTGCAGGAAGGAAAACCTATTACTGCTACAGAAAGGTTTCTCTCAAAGTCACCCCAGTTGAACCTGTCCCTTCTCCTTCAGAGATCTGCAGGCCATGGGAGATACACTACAACAGAGCAAGCCCTCACAGCAGGATTCTCTGGCAAACACTGCACAATTAGCTGAGTACAAGTGTGTCTTCATAGTGGTTATCTGTTTCTGTAATGCTGTTCGACAGGCGTGTCTAAAATCTGCTAGTGAAGAGCAATATACTCTGAGTGGAATGAAACACTTCACATAATTCTGACAAAAGTAGTCCAGGGTATATGGCTCCTCCCTGTAAAACCTGCACCAGTAATGGAGCTGGATCTGTCATCAGTTTTATTCAAGATGAATTTCCATCTACCCCAACTCATCTGGAAAACCTGTCACTGGTCACCTGCCTGTATTGCTAAGTCCACATCTTGAAAGGGCAAGTAGTGCATGAATAAAAACCCATAGGAACCTCTCACACAGAGAAATTCTGAATGTCAGAGATGATGCTAAAGGTATTTATTAACTTAACTAACACAGATGTTTCTTACGGGTTTGGACTTGTCTTTTATTAAATTGTTTTCAAATGCTACAAAACCCAGAAAAGGTACAATGGAAAGTACCTTGAAATTCACATGCTTACATCTTCAGGAGTTTTTGTGCTAAATGGGAGGTTTTTAGAAGGATATTTTCATTCAGAGTTTGGCACCTCCTCAGGAACAAACTATGCATCAGTACTTAACACTGTTGCTTGTTAGGAAACAAAAAAACTTATATACCATTCTTGAATCAAACGTACAGCTAAGACAGTCTACTCTGACAGGAATGACAAATTATTTTGTATATCCTGTTTTGTCTGTGAACAAAAAATCAATTCTTGCTTATCTGTGTCAAGGGAAAACTTCTCTACCTGTATATTCTGCTGAAAGTGTAAATCAGGATTCTCCTCTTGTTTGTATATGTGCAAATTAATTCTATCAAATTACTAAGTATAAACCCAGTTAGAACTGCATCGAATTACATTTCCAGACTTAAACAGCTTTTCTAAAAAAACAAACCAAAACAAAAAGCCAAATTCCAAAAATCAAGTCTTCATACACTTTGTGTAGTCAAGATCATATTTCTACTCAATCTTTAACTATTCAAGCAAATTAAATCTTCCTCTATGCATTTGCTGTTGGGTGTTGTGTTTTTCAAAGTACTCAAACATCCCACTAGATTTTAATCAAAACATTTTGATTGCTAATATTTCTGTGTTACAATTTAACAATGTTATCTACAAAACATAACTAACATTATAAAGTAGATAAATTAACTGGTTGGTTTGTGGGGGGTTTGCCTTTTCTTTTGTCCCAGAAAATATAAAGAACAAGAAGAAAACAAACAGGAGATCCTAAACATTTCTTAGCCTTCTATTTTTCTTTATAAAGCTATATGAAAGACAGAAGACTAAACATTCTGCAGAAAACAAAACAAAAAAGAGAATTTAAATAGGCTGATTTTCAACTGCAGTGTCAAGGAATGATCTAGAGTTACATGTTAAAGCAATTTACATACAAAAATCTTATGAAACATAGATTTAAAAAATGGTTATTATTAAAAAGAAAAACCTACCTGCTGATATCTCAATATCAAAATAGGCAGAGATCCATCACTAGTCATAAAGTAATATTGTTAAATATCTAATTCTCTTTGACCTTCACTTCTTTCAAGTTACCCAGAAAGACAAAATTCTGTTCTCTATTTACAAAAGTACTCTCATTTGATACTAATAGGATCATTTTGCTAGTAAAGATTCACTTACAGCAGCCTTTTCAAAGAAGCTTTGTGACACATAAATGCTTTCTGACTTCTGTCTATTCCACTCATCAGCTACAGAATTTCTTCAGTTTATCAAAGAATAAATTCTTCTTTTGGTATCAAATGCTATTTTCAGGTAGCTTTTAAATCACTCAGACATTGTATCTGATTGTACCATCAGGTAAAAACTTGCAATAAGTTTTAAGAGTTGCAAGAACTTATGCCATGGGACTTTCAAAGCACTCAGCAAGTGAGCTACAGTGTGTAAGTCCACACAGAGCTGAAATACTCCATGGGCTTTCATGAATCTCTAGAAACCTATAACCACTCACAAAAGGCACTACAGAGCTGAAACTACTCATCCACCTCGGACACACAAGTTTTAATAATACAACCACAACTGTCTTCCACTCATTAGCAAGGTCACTAAGAACATGACATACTAAAAATAAAAATAAATAAATAAATAAAAGGCACTTTATAGACTAATACATGAGTTACTGTCTACTTGCTCAAATAGAGGTATTTGGAATATGGGATTATAGTTCAATTTTTCATATTTACTCCATTAATTGACAGCTTTTCCTTTACATCTTTGAGAAGGAGAACTAAATATGTGAATTTTTCATTAAAATAGTAAGAAGTTTTTTTACATGATAATAGCATTACTACATATCTAACTTTAATATATGTGGTCTTGCATGCAGTCTGAAACTAATGCCAAAAATATAATGAGGTCCATGTACAGCAGTGAATGCTATGGGTGCCAGGAATATTCATATGTTGACATCTTGCCACTTCAGTTATGCGGGTAAGTATAATTTAACACATTGTGAAAATTATTTTACTTCATCACTTTCATACTGTGAAAAAAACCCAGCAAACATGTAGGGTTTTTACCTTCTTACTGTAAGCAAGCACATATCCTTTAAAATGAAGTAATGCTGACCTACATTCGGACTAAATTTGACGTGTTGTTTTTTTGAGATAAAATATGCAATCCCCATATTTATTATGCAATCTCTACGCTTAAAAAAAATCAGTGTTTGTATTTACATCGGATAATGTCTGGATAATCTCAACTGGAATATAAGCCTCTCTGCTGCCTCTCAAACAGCCTAAAATAGGTGTTATCTCTGATACACTATCCTAGACCCAGTGAAACTTGGAATTCGTTTCAAACCATGGCCAGACAGCAGAGAGGTGGAGATCAACCTGCCTGTCAGAATCAGACACCTTCTGAAGATGCCTCTGTGGTAAAATTCTGGCAGAGAAATGATACTTTGTCTCTTTTATCAGATACGGAAATAGCTGAGCAGCACCCTTGCAGGGCTGCAGCTCTCAAGCCATGCCATCTTTATAATCCTTTTTCTGGGTCTGATTTAAGGGATGGTGTCTCTCAGCTTATTATGTTGAATCTATTTACTCTCACTGGAGAGAAATGTGCATCTCTAGAGCCTACTGCATCTTATCCTACTGTAGATGTTTGAAACCACCCCAACTATACCTTGGTCTCTGTTGACTGTGAAGATCAGCAGCTAAAATCAGGTGGAGGTGTACCCACAGCAGCCATCTAAAACAAGCACTCAGGGTTCCTTTTCTTCATTCCAGGGACAGCAGATATGAAGGGATGTGTCTCAGCAAGGTAGGAGCATAGCCTAAGCCAGAAGCCAGTCACACTATCCAATGAGGTCCTGTTGTCCTGAAACCTTCTCCATGATCTGTTTTCTTGGATTGTCTCAATATTTTTGTAGTCATAACTTTCACATTGACATTTCAGCCACACATCTCTATCTTCTACTCTGTTTCTCATCCCTGATCTGTGCAATATCCAGTGGCCTGGCTGGACTAGAGGAGACTTTGCACACTTCAAGGAGGGAGGGACTGAGAGGCAGACAGTGTTTGTTTCAGGATGGAAACCAAGGGTAAAATTGCACATACACTTAAGCATCACTCCCAGATAACTGTCTATAAGATTTAGCTGTCTTTGTTATCCTCTATACCTGTCTGCCTGGGTTACGCTAAATTGAAAAAAGGTAGCTCTTCAGGGCAGAGATTGCTCAGGTATTTATTTTTCTATACTTTACACAGGACTTAGACAAATATTAAAGTACAGTAATACTAAGAAGGCAGAACCAACATTTACAAGTATGTGAATATTATTCACAGCTTTGAGAATGGATTGCCAAACTCAGCTGGTTTTCTCTTGTTGCTGAATACAGTCACATTTGCAGTGTGGATGCTACTATTCAGAAGGACAGAGAATGCCTGTACTCAAAAACTAGATGTAAATTAATCTGTGCTCTTACTTAACATTAACTTCAAAAAACCCCTTCTTAATACTAAGCATTCATTTTTGTTTTGTTTTTTTTTTCTAATTTTGCCAGTTTTTTGCTAAAGCTTGGTAAGTTAGAAAAATAGTCTGTGAAACAGACAGAATTTCTAGAGAGATGTAGTTCTATAGCATACTTGAGTCAAAGGATCATGATCCTGATGGTCTTCCCTGTGTTGTGGAGGGTAACAAAGATAATTAGGGAACTGGAGCATCTCTCTCACAAAGACAGGCTGAGAGAGTGGGGCCTGTTCAGCCTCAAGAAGAGATGACTGAGAAGGGACCTCACCAAAGTCTCTCAGTGTCTGAAATGAGGTTATCAAGAGGATGGAGCCAGGCTCTGCTTGGTGGTTCCAAGCAGTAGGACAAGAGGCAATGGGCAGAAACTGATGCACAGGATGTTCCACCTGAGTATGAGGAAGAACTTCTTTACTCTGCAGGTGACCAAGCACTGGAGCAGATTGTCCAGAGGGGTTGTGGAGTCTCCCTCACTGGAGATATTCAAGAACTGTCTGGACACAACCCTGTGCAATGTGCTCTAGGATGACTCTGCCAGGGACGTTGGACCAGATGTCCCACTCTGGTCCCTTCCAAACTGGCCCATTCTGTGGTTCTGTGTGATTTAATACTTTGCTTTCTCAACATGAGATTATTGCAGTAGCAATGCTAGAACTACACTGTAAATAAAACATGCCAACATATTTTCACAGTCCAAATAAATAACTTCAAGCAAATAAATAACTCCATCACACAAATATCACTTAGAAATGCAATTAAAAAGAGCCTCTTGCTTTCTGTTATAAAAATATGAAACAGTGCTCAGGACAAGCTGTTTCACGTAAGATTTTTCCCTATATTCAGCAACTCCAAGGTCAAAATACTTGAATTTCGTTATTCAAAGTCAAAAGGATGGTTTAAGAGTTATTTTATATGAAGACAGGTCTGTTTTCCTACCCTGCATGCAATATCAAATTTGGTATAGCTTGATACATCCTGTATTTTCACTCATACTTTCATTACAGCTCTGTAAAGTACAGTCATTTATTATACATTCTCTTGAATCTTTTTGAAACATCAAACAAAATGTAAAATTCAGAGGGAGAGAAAACAAAGCACCAGAAATCTTACAAGAAAAACAGTATTTCCTTTCTTATCCTCCCAGTTCTAACCATGAACCATAGTGAGCACTAAACAGTGGTGGACATCGGAAAACAAAACTGAACTGTAGGACTCCATGCAGCTTTCAAGTTCTAGTACCGCAGTGATAAAATCTGAATGCCACCAGTATCACCTCCGTGATAACTACTCAAGTAATAGACAGCTTTTTAAAGAGAAGTGTGTCTGAGTGTCTCAGAAACACTCTGCTGGCAGGTGGGAATATACTGGAGAGGAAGGACCCACGGGTTCTTCTCATACTCTGCTGACCTTCAGTTCAACAGTTTAACATGTCTAGGACTAAGAGCAAAGTCATGGGCCATCGATGCTCCTCTTCCTTGCCTCAGCCCAAATGACCTAATTTTTCACAGAGCTTTGGGTGAATTATTCACACAAAGCTCAAACCTCAGACAAACGCAAAGGGGAGAGCACAGCATCACATGAAGAAGGTTTTTGTTCACATACTTGTGACCTAGATTCCTTTCTTGGCAGCTCAAAGGAGCAGACAGCAGGCAGATTACAATGAATCATCTCCCCAGGTAAGCTTTCAGGCAGAAGTCATTACACTACAAGGACCTGTCATCAAGTGACAAAATTTTCACATGAAATTGGAAAGCTGAATCTTAATAGCAAATACTAATTTTCATCTATTAAAGTATCTTAGTGTGTATATACCTAATATTGTAAATGCTTGAAATACGGAAGTATTTCTTTCTTGTTCGTCTGAATTTATCTCATCGTCCTAAGAGAAGATTTGAATTTACAAAACAACTAGCTTCTGTTTCATTTCCTGATGTAATTTTTGCAGAAAACACTTCCTAATGTGGAAAGTCATGCAGTTCTTACCTAGTACTCTAAGAAGAGAAATCAGCAATATTTTCACAGAAAAAGACCAGTGGCCTTTTTTGCAAAGTTACTGAGAATGATGTGATAAAATGCCCCTACTAATAGTGATTGCAAATTAAACATTTATTTTTTTGTAGCCTTAGCTAAACACCGTTTGCTCTACACGAAACAGAATGACTAGTCAGTCTCAACAGCCTGAGTGGAACATTAGGAGAATGTACCTGCATGACAATAAGAAGGTCAAACACCAAGATGAAAGAAGCCAAGAAGGCTCTTGAGACCTCATCACTTGGCAGAAATCCACGATTCAGCTTGTCCCAGCTGATCCAGTCAGTAGTGATGACAAGCACAACTACAGAGGTCAGAGTAAACAGAACCGTCCTGGAAGGAAGAAGAAAAAATAGTTCAGAGAGAATACGATAGTAATGAAGATGCATCATTCTATTTTATCTGTCTTCTAATGGCCAACTAGTATTTTATCAGTACTTTTCCACTGATGAAAACAAACTAAATAAAATTAAGTGCACAAACAAATCTTTTAATTTAAAAAAGAAAGTGGTCAGCTGTATCCTTAGTGAAAATAAATTTAGTAGCTAGTACTAAGCATGTTGCAAAATTAGCTGGAGTATATCATCACTCTGGTCCTTCATTCTGTATTTTTCACTGAAGATGAAAACCAGTTAAGTAAAATCAGAGAGAACTAAAATGTACCAAGGCCTGCATGATCTAGGCCAAATTCAAATCAACTAATTGAGAGAACATTGTTTAAGGCACCAAAGACATTAGAACCTTTGAAAATCTTTTCTATCCTGTAGGAGCTGTAAGACACTAACTGTGAAGTCTAATTTTTATACAGAAACATGTCTGCATAAAAAAAAATTCAGTGCACTAAATTAATTATTAGTAAATTCTGAGGACTGTAGAAAGATTTTGCTTTGTGTTTTCTAAGATGTCCTTTGTAAAAGTTTTCAAAAATTTTATGACTTTTCTGAGAAGTCAGTGAAGAGTGAATCACAAAAGTATTAAAGCCTCCATATAAACGCGACAAGAATTCCAGAAGATACATTTGACTAATTCATACAATTCTGGAACATAGTATTTAAGAAAATATCTTTCTAAGCTATCCCTGCAAAATACCTCTGCATCATTTCCAGCAGCATTTTGGTAATATATTACAGAGCTGGCAGCAGTGACTGATTGAATTTCTGGTTCCGTGGAAGCTGGAAAATTAAGCTGGTAATTTAAGGGTGAGCAAGGCTTCTTCCAGTAGCCATAGCTGTCAGTAAATCTGTGCTATAATAGGGGCATATCAAAATCTAAATGCATACTCATGGCTAAATAATTGTGGCAGGGTGGATTTTTTTTCTACTGCAATAATATCTCCTTTTCTTCAGCTACTGTGGGTTGTGAAATAAAGTGAAGAATATTTCCCATGACAATTCCAAACAGGACAAATACTCAGCAGAGGAAACAAAAAATCTGTATACCAGTGGTCACAGGCTACCAGTCTGTGTGCATTTGTTTTTATACAGCAGCCTGGTCTGTGTCTGTGAGGAAGAGAAAACAAATATGCACATAGGCAATAGTATAATACATTTGGACTCTTAAACATCATTCTTCTGTGACATTGATGGGCTGCACTTCTTCAGAATGTAATGAGACACAAAATTACTTGATTGCTACCACCTTTACCTTGGAACATTTATTTTTGTTCTTAATAAATTAACTCAGTTACATGAAACACTGTGGTTGACACCCTAACAATTTCCCTCAAAAGAATTACGAGCATCTAGGCAAGAAAAAAACAAATAATGAGATATATTAGATGTAATTAGACCTAAGCAATAGTCCAGCCTTCTTATCCCGAAACATTTGCTTAGTTACCATCTCAACTGTCAGTACCTGAACCTGACTGATTTTTCTACAAGCTCCACTTTGTCACATACCCAGAACAGTTTACTTTGGAATGACAATTCTCTCTCGCATATAGTCTCTTGAGACACACAAAGCTGTTTTCCTAATTATTTCACCTTCATATCTGAAATGCTCATGGTTAATGTTCTTACTTTACCTGAAAGGTTCTCCAGAAAGAAAACAATCCTTGGCACTTGTCTGCTGGCCAAGGCAGACTCCCCCAGCCACTCCCCCACCCTGATTTTCCTTGACCTCTTTCTGTGGAACCACCTCTCCTGGGGCAGTGGAACTTTAAAACCATAATTCAAATCTGAGTATTTTGCTATAGGAAGCATATACACAGAAGTTATGCTCAAGACTATTCTGCTTCAATACTCTTGAATTATGCATTTGCATTTTGGAGCAAGAGTTCAAAGCATGGAAGGTCAGACTTTGGCATGTAGGCAAGCAAAGGCAGACATATTTTTATTCATGCTCTGTTGCCATGCATGCAAAGACTGATGTGTGTGCTCAAGTCCTGATTTCCTTGAGGAAATGCATATGCACTTAGAAAACTGCTTTGTTATTCGTTCTGAAATGTCAAGTAGGGAGGGAAGGGAGCAGAAAATGGGCTGCTAATACAATGAGAAAATGTGAGACCAATAAAAAAGGTTAGAAGTAGACTTTCAAAACGGTTGCATTCAACAGCATAATTAGTACTCAGTTGTATTTTTTGACCTGCGATACTGGAACACAGCAAGATATTCAGTACATGCTTCTGGAGTTACTGTAAACTGAGCTTGTTTGGGTTAGAGTTCAGTTCACTTCTTGTGAAAGTACAGTGATCTGGAGATTAAGAAAAAAGGATGAGGATTTCATTTAACTTGACATAACTTGCATTGGATAAACCAATGTGAGCTGCCCTGCAGTATCTAGCCCAGCATAGTCTGCCCTTTATTCTGCAATGCACATTATTGAGAAAGAGCTACACCGTCAAACTATTTACCACATTGCTGACAGGACCTCTCCTCATTACAGAAGGGAGAAAGGCTACAAGGTAAAGGGCAAGAGAAGACTGACTCTTCTCTGTACCAGGTATTAAGAAATGCAATTTCTGTCTCTAGTTCATAGAGGAAACACACTTTTATATTTCACTTCTAATTCTAGCTTGCTGTATTGAATGATTATGTGCCCTGGACACCTATTCAGCTGCAATAACACACATTTTACAACCTACTGAATACTCCTTAGGAGTGCAAATAAACACTGTCCAGACCAATACCACACTGAATAGTTAAAATTATTAGGTAGGTCCACAAAAGTCACTACTGTGCTTATCACTGCCAGCGATTATTTAAGATCCCCAGTGCTACACTGAACTAGGGGGTAAGAGAGGGTGGAGGGGAAGGGGAGTAAGACTGAAAGAAAAGAACTTTTACTACAAGAAACCTCTCAAAAAATATGCCATTTCTTAGGCTGCATCTCTATAATGGACTGAGTTTGGTCTTGAATTTGTCAAACCAAATCACTCATGCCAAACTGAATCCATACTACTGGCCCATTTGTCAACAGAAGACTAATCTGGTTCTCAAAAACTTGGCAAGGTCCAAACCAGATGCATTTTCCCTTCTGCCCTTTTCCATAACACTTTCTTGCACTATAAGCTTTGACTAAACTGACCAACTTTAAATCCATCATCCAGCATATTATACATTATGAGAGGTTGTGAACCACAGAAGACTGAGCAGGTTTTAGTGTCTGGTGGTGGTTCTCTCATGGCAGACAAAGTCACAACCCAGACCTTGTAGAGAGAACACACAATGAACTGCTGTGATCTTATGTCCTGGATGCTTGGAGACACTCCTGCTGTTTAGCGTATCCTACCTCCCACACCAGGAACTCCCTAACCAGAGCCCATAAGGCCACAATTTATTTTCTTGCAGCCCCAAGGCAGTATCAGAAAACTTTCATAGCACATCCCCTCCAAACATACACCACAAGTATCTTTGACTTCATACAGACACACCTTCTGGAATCAGTCTGCTATTTGCCTGTACTGAGTGAAAAACTGAACAATCCAGAATTTGTCCCTGGAAAGATAAAAGACAAGCTAATAAATGTATACATGTTCACAAAACATTTAATGTTGGAAACAAAAACTGTTTGCAGTCTGAGTCTCATAATTCCTCATGTCTAAATCAGCAGGGCAAAGTATATAAAAAACAGATTCTGATCTGTGATGGAACCTCATTTCTCAAACTGTAACATAAAGAAAATGAAGCTTTTCATTCAAAGGTTAAACACAATTCTTTGCACAACACTACCTTCTCTTTACTTCTGAGTTTGAGCTGCTCATTTTTAGAGATATTTAGAATTTTCTTGTCTTACATGACCCTCTGCCAAATCTTTTGTGATGCTACAGCTTTGATGATCAGATAGTAAGAGTTCTGTTGAGACCAACTGAAGAGATGAAAAATAAACTTTAGTTATTTTCCTCATTTTCATTTTGTCTTTTTCAAGAGGCAAAAAGCATTATCTTGCCCTTTGACTACATCTTTTCCAGGAAAAAAAACACCTACCTGTGCTTCGTCAAAAGTAGCTCTTAGATTTGTATGATACAGCATTTTGAGAACTTTTGATTGTAATTTCACACATAATTGTCACTAAGCTAGGTCACATGGAAATCATCAAACATTGCTAACAAGGATTCCAAGTATTGCTTAATACAATGTTCGTTTGGAATGGGACACATTAGACCAAAGAATCTTAGGGCTGCCCTTTGTGAGAGTGGGGTGTCTGCCACTACTGCTGTCCCCAGCCACACCACACTGCCAGTTCCAGGCATGTCTCTGCACTTCACTGGGGTTTTCCCAGCTCAGAAAGCAGCCCCCATATATCACAATCCCTCACTCTGCTGTGGAATGCACCTGCACTGGTGCTGATTGCCTTGGCAGTTTCTCATGAATGTACCCAAATAGCTGCAAATATCCTGTGAAAACAGATACAGAAAGGCAACAAGAAATTTTACTGCTCTTTATATTTAAAAAGGCTTTCCAGACCTCAGGAAAGAAAGATCATCCATTGAGTCAAATACCCTACACAATTTTTAATCTCAGAATCAGCACTGGCCAAATATAAGTCGCACAGTGTGCAGTAACTGTAAAGAACAATGCTACTGCAGATGTTCATATACAAATACCAACGGTTTTTATTTCACTTCTTTTAATTAAGACGGGTTCTGTTATTTAATCTGTCAAAAGTAGCAACGCTAAACCCATTTCAAATAAAATACTTAGTTTGCCTGTTTCTTGGTGTCAGAACCACTTCTGCAATTAAGCAAATATAAGGGACAGATGCTCTGATGGTGAAAAGCATCTGTGCTCCCTGGAGCAGCGTAACTTCAATCCTCCACCTGGCCACTGCTCTTCTACCCACATGGGACAGTTCTCTGAAAGAAGAGAGAGCAGAGACTCAAGATTTCTGTGTTTATCAGCAGCTACTGCAGTGCCATAGTGACACAGCTGGTGCTGAGGATCCCATATTCACAGTATTTGTGTAGTGTGGGCTGATCTGAGCACACATCCATAATTTTAGTACACCAGGTGAGATCCCAGAAAGCAGTGTCCACTTCAGATTTATCCAGAAGAAATCCCACTTGTGCACTCCAGAGCAACCCATTCCATTAACCAAAGGGCAGGTGGAAGATAACTGGCAGGTTCACCTCAGAAATGTGCTACTGAAGTGAATTCGTAATACATACAGATCCTAGAAATCTAGGAATATTTGGAGAGTTAATTACATTGGATGTCTTTTGTTAAAATAAGGTGCTTGATCCTGATGGAGACAAGTATGTGGCAAAGATATGGAGTAATACTACTGTCAGATTTCAGAGCACCACACTCCTGCATGGCATGCTCTGCAGGT
This sequence comes from Picathartes gymnocephalus, assembly GCA_013390045.1. Classification (NCBI taxonomy): domain Eukaryota; kingdom Metazoa; phylum Chordata; class Aves; order Passeriformes; family Picathartidae; genus Picathartes; species Picathartes gymnocephalus. The sequence goes on from WEKY01053596.1 coordinate 121,234, forward strand.
ATGAATAAGAGGGAGAAATTACATTAATGCAGATTACCATCAATGAAACTTAATTATCTGTAGTTAAATATCAATTAGAAGAAAATGGTTTATAATTCAAGCATTGAATTGCATTATCTTTTTTAAGTCCTTGTCACCACAAGAGTGTATGTCTGACTTCTGTCCTGTTAAAAGTAATGTGTAAGTAATTTAGCATCTGCCAGTAACTACCAGTTCTGAAATACCTGTCCTGAAACACTCCCTGTGTTGGGTATGGCTCATAACTACTTATCAATAGCAGATACTGCACATTTTGAGAACCATACATTCCCAGTTAAGTCTTCTAAACAATACTCATTGTCATTCTGACTGATGAGCTGAAGAAATTGGACACTGTAGAGTATAAAGGATGCTCTGATTTTGGTAAAATTGGAATTGTTTTTCTGCTTTTTTATATATTCAGTTACTAATACTATGGGCTTTCGAGATCAGAAAGATCTAGAAGCAGCAGGGCTGGAGCCTTGCTGGGATGATGTAGGCATGTCTTCTCCAGTCCCAGTGCTCCTGGAGCTGTAGGCTCTTTGAATATCTCAACCCTAACTATAACCCTAATCCTAACCCTAGCCTGAGGTTAAGCCCTATACCTAACAAAATGGGTTTTTCCAGGTAAGAAAGATTTAGGAGCAGCAAGGCTGGGGCATTACCAGAATCATGCTGGCATGGCTTTTCCAGCCCCAGTGTTCCTGAAGCTCTAGGCTGTTTGACTCTGTCAACCCTAACCCTAAGATGAACACTAAACCCTAACCCTAAACCCAGTTTAAGCCCTAACAGTAAGCAAATCCTATGGGTTTCCCAGATGAGAAACGTGGATGAGTGGCAAGGCTGGGGCCTCGCTAGGATCGCCCTTCTTGCCTTTTCCGGCCCCAGATGTTCCTGGAGCTGTAGGATCTTCGACACTCTCAACCCTAACCCCAAAAACCACAAACCCACAAACCTTGCTTTACGTCTATCTTTTGACTGTAACAGTTCCGTGTATCAATATGATTGCAGAGCTATTTGGGATTTTTGCACAAAGATTTGTATAAAGCCTGAAATTACATTTATGTTAATATATAAAGGAAACATTTTGCTATGTTTCATGTAATAAAATTAGTAAGATTAGGTATGTAATCACGTGGTGAATATCAGAATTCTAGAGAGCATAATTTTTTTATTACAGGTAGAAGCATCTTTGAGTTTCCTTTTGCTACACCATTAATTTACTAAAATGAAAGTGTTATCTATTTCAAACAGCAGCTCATTTAAATTAAACTCATCACCATAAGCTTTAAGTTTCAAATGCCATTTCCTATCTGTGACACAGAAAAGCAAAAACAGTTTATGAAAGTTCAAGGTCTTACTTGTAAAAAAACATTTTCAATCACCATGTAACATATGCAAGGTAGTACAAGACTCACATGAATCATATCCAAGAAACTCTACTCTATGTTCAACTTCCAAAGCTAGAAGTTAATTGCTTAACTCCAGTAGAAAGCATTTGGAAAAAAAACTGAACCAAAACAAAAAACCAAACACAATTCTATATAAGGTAAACAGAAGCCATTTTTCTATTTTACTTTCAGATGGATACATCACTTATTTTATCAATGGAATGGAGAGAGGAAGACAGCTGCTCAAAAAACAAGAGAAAAAAGATTTTTAAAAATATTTTCAGAGCATCAAATGGGCCTTAGGATAGACCTGCCTGGCAATTTTTCAGCAAAAATGGTTTATATTCAGAAAAGGTATATATTCATCAATATGCAAAATTTACCTGTGAAAGGGATGATTTCCCTAATGTGAGCGAAGCTGTGTCAGAACTGGGTACAATTCCTGCACCTCACTGGTGGTTGAGGAGCTAGGGCAGCATCTGAGTTACACAAGATGATACAAACAGTGAAGAAGAAGCCATTACCGGTTCTGAGTTAAGTCAGACCAGCTATTTGAATATTAGTGTTAATGAGACCTGCTGGATGCAGTAACAAGAAGATTTTCACATGCTACAGAAAACTATTTGTTCAGACTCTGGCTGGAGGTGGTCTACTTAGTATACATGAGTCAACATTAGTCATGACATGACATTAGTCATGACATGAGTCAACAATTCTCTGGACACAGATTTCTTACACCCAAGTGTCTTAATGCTTAGTAATTCCCAGTCCCTGGTAAGAGTGAGGTAAAGGCTGTTCATCATAGGGGCAAGACATGGGATCGTATGCCAAAACATACAAAACAAGGACTTTTGCTTTCTTGGTTCCAGCATCCTCAGCAAATGCTAGAAACTGGTTATAAGAAGAAAATATTATTGGCCTCCATTTCTCAGTTACCATGAAATACTCAGTAAAGTCTTAAATTCATTGTAATGTAGAACAGGAAAAAACTTTTGAAATGGAAAATACATATGTCTTAACATTTAGAAGGAAAAACGTATTTCAAATGCATTGAAATGCTACTCTAAGAGCCTAAAATTAAGCTTTTCAGACCTAGAGGAAGAGCTAGAAGTATATCTCAACACGTCCTTGATTTTTCTGAGTTGAGACACATTATTAAGTTCTAGTTTTAGAAAAAAAACAAGAGTGTAAATGTGGATTTAGCATCACATTTTCAATCCTGTCTATGATCTGCGTTATTTGAATTTCTAGATGATTGATTTAAGACAAACTGATTGATTTTCAGAAGACACAACTGAAAACATCTAAATCAGAAAAGTGGTAAAAATTAATTAATTAATAAACCAATTCTTTCATTAATAAATAATTATTTCTCAATTGCTGAATTTACTAGCATTGTGTTCATAATTTATTTCATCGTTAATGGAACTTTAAAAGTGATTTATGTTTTACTATATAAACAATATTCTGAATGCTTCCTTCAGGATATTCCAGACTCATATTTCATTTCTGTATTTAAGTTATTCAAATTTTTTCCCAAATCAGAGTGAGGTCTGCTACATTTTGTCTAGAGTCAAGTGAACAGCTGATTTTTTTTTTTTTAAAGAGATTATTTTTACATATGGCATAGTTTAGTACAATTAAAACATTTTATAAGGATTTGAGAATCAGCCAGAAACTTAACAATAGAGTTGTTTTGTTCAGAAGTCTACATGTGAATTAACATATCTAATCGCTCATTACAGTCAACAGAGATGTAGTGTGAGATTTGGTTGTCTAAACCAAATTTAGTTTAGTATGATTTGGTCCAGCGTGGAGTACCTTGGCTGGTTTCCAAACCTTGCAACAGAAGGTCTCCTCTGAGCCCTGTGTCATGTCCACTAGGCCTGTGCACTATTTCAATAAACCATTTCAAGTCGTAGTCAATGCCTATGTTTAGAGACTTGAATCTCACCTTTATTCAAATGACGGAGTCTGGAAAATTATGCAGGTGACTACAGGTAAATTTCTACTTGTGGCAAGCTGAATCACCATCATCTGCATTGGCCATAGCTCCACTGGCTGTAGTAGGAGCTGGCACACTGATAAGACATAATCAACGTATAAACACCAGACACCTGAACCCAGAGCTGAATCTCAAAAACTGAAGTCAGTTCTTCATGTTTTAATTTCTTTGAAGAAAACAATGAAAAGCCTTTGAATTTTTGAATTGAAAAACAAATACATTTTATGTAGGAATTAACATTCATATTTGAATGAAATAATGGAAAATTTCTATTTAAAAACTGTAAAACAAAAACAGCCACTGAAAAGTTGGGGTTTACTTGCTTTTTAAAAAGACAGTTTTAGAAAACTGAAATGATTTCACATAGAATTTTGATGTGGCAGTCTTAAAATTATCCTCACAACTTCTTGGAAAAAAACAAGAACAGACCTAATAAAATTTCCCATATTATGTGTGATAATAAAACTATCACTCAGTCACCAATCAAGCAGCTCCAGAGCCAGCACAGTTCCCAAACTGGGGGAACCTCAGGGGGAGACAAGAGCCGCCAGGAGCCCTCAAATATCCTTACAACTGCTGATGGGACCAGGGCAGGGCCAGGAGCACCAGCATCCAGCCCTTCCCATGTATAAGAGGAGCCCATGGGAGCACCAGTGGCTACAAGTGATGCCAGCAGGGTGGGCACACAGGGAGTGGACCATCAGTTCAGGCAACACCTCTCATGGGAGCATGTGCAGAAAGGGCGCTTTAGCCCTGCAGCGCAACCAGGAAGCAGTGGCTTCCACCCGGCAGAAAGCCACAGCCCGGGTGACCTCGGCAGCCACCACGAGTGACACGGCTGCCCAGACAGAGCTCCAGTGGGCACATGCTGCTGCCAGGCTGTGCCCGGCTCCCACGCCAGCACCAGAGGGCAGCAGGAGGAGGGAGGTGAGATCAGGGGTATCAGAGGGATAGCGAGAGACTGCAGGAATTGCACTCCACCTTCTCTGAAAAAGGCCCAGCAGGCACACAGGATGCATGGTTTGGAGGATTCCCTGCCCTCCCTCTGCCTGCCTGGGCACTGTGACTTAAGGGACAGGGCAGTGGTGACAAGTCCCTGCCCGGTGGAGCAGACCTGTCTCCTTTGTGACTGCTCCATCTTCCCAAGTGTGACAGGTGTGAGCCCGTGCACGTGGAACCCATCAGTGACGAGGACAATGGTTCATCCAGCATGGAGGTGTCACCGAGGTTAAGTCAGTCTACGCCCTGCATCAATACCACTTTGATGATATTAAAGGTCTTTTCCAACATAAATATTTCTATGATTCTATGAGTTACAAAGCATAAAGGATAAAAACAGAACTTATTTTATCTAAGCAGAACATATGGAACATGTTGTCCTTGCCCAAATACTGTCATGTTGCTACTCTTAGAAAACATTTATGATACGTGGGTGGGAGAGCTGTACGGTGTACACTTACATTCTCAGTGCTTCTCAGACAACATATTACATCCACAACTAAAATTTAAAAATACAGGTCAAATTTAGAATTAACTAAACTAACAGTTTAATAGCTTTCTATGTTCTAGATTTGATTAGCTGTATAATTTATCTATACAGTACTTTTATAGAACAAGAAATTTCTCATTATTTTAGGTTTCACGCACCATCGTATCTATGGGCTATAGTTTCTCATTCATCAAGATGTGCTTTTTACAATTATATCTGTGTAAACCCTATCAAAGTAAAATATAATTGCAGTTGTTTTGAACTGCCCTTCAATTTTTTTTTCCAAAGAATTTTAAATAAATACAGGGTCTTTCTCCTAACAACTTGATTATATTTTGATTAAATGTATTTCCAAAACAACATTAAAAAAAAAAAACAAAAACACCACCAAAACCAAAACTTTAATCTTGCTTCCCAAGCAACACATTTTTATGTCAAAAATCTTTCAAATAATATCAATTTTACCTCATTGAGAAATGGGTATTAGCAAGCTGAGCGGATGCTGGGCATGTCTCCTGGCAGCAAAGAAGTCCCAACAGTGTCCAGGGTTGCCATAACAGAGGCACAACCTCAAGATCAAGGGACATTACTTCGCTCTACACTTGTTAGACCATGTCCAGAATATCACATCCAGTTTATGGTCAACCATAGATTAAAAGCATCAATAAACTAAAGTGGAGTTTTTTAAAGTGAAGTATTTTAAAGCTTTACTGTTTGGGGGCTGAAGCACTCACCACATGGAGAGAGCCTGGGGGATGGGAGAAACTAACAGTTGCCCCCCACCAAATGCTTCTGGGCAGGTGAGCAAGAAGATGGAGCCAACCTCTTCAAAGAAAGTGAATGACAGGATGACAAGAGAATTGATACCAACCCAAAAATTGTCTAGAAAATAAAAGTTAATATGCCTTGTTTTTCAGAAGTTGAGCCAGTTCCAGTATAAGGGCTGACACATCATGTCTTCTTAAAAAAAAAAAAAAAAATCACATGCAAATTACTGTGATTTTCACTTCCTGGAAAGTTAACCTTTCTAACAGTAGAACAGGAGTAGATATAAGTTTGAACAAAAAGAAGTCAGTAACGAGACTCACCAAAATACATTCCATCAGCCAGTGCTCTTCCAGTAATTATATGTTCAGCTCTGTGGCAATATGAGCATCGTCACTTTTTCAGTGGAAGATAAACATTAGAAATTTTCAACAAGAAGGGGCACAAGAGAACCTGGGAATTGTTATGGCTAAATTCACTAAGATGCCCAGATACATACTGGGTATGCTTTGAGTTTTTCAGGAAATAGTTATTCCCCTCAAACAGAAAATTTCCAGTATTTCAGAAAAAGTCCTAAGTTCTATCCTGAGACTAATCTGCATGCTTTTTCAAATAGTTCCAGTAAACAGAAACCAGAAAAATCCTGGAAGAAATATCAATATACAGGGAACTCAGCAAAGATGAAGTAAAACCTGGGCTGAGGCTTGTCCCACACCTGCCCTGCAAAGAGAAGTTCAGGGGCTCAGATCAGCAATCATCCATGTAGATTGGATCATCATGCTACTGGCTACTCTGAGGAGACTGGAGTCTCACTAGTTCTGATCAGAAATTCCTTCCCATGGATGAGAAACATTTATCAATGAAAGTTTAACCAACAGTGATGCTTATTTGAATGTTTTGGTTTTCTTAAAAAACAGTAATCAAAATTTTTATTGCAGGATTCCCAACGAAGTGTAAGCAAAGATCCCTTTCCTCCAGAAATAATTTGTCATCCTTTACCTTCCAGCCTTGGTCTTTTCAACTTCTAACATCCTAACAAGTAAGAGTTAACATCTGGATGCTCAGAATTTACCATCTCAGTCACATATAATTCTATGTTGAAAAAACAGTATTTGCTTTTAGCTCACATTCCTTCCCAGCAGTTAGTCCTCTTTCAATTATAGACCTGTTTCTTATTCCTTACCCATCCACGTGACCTGATTTAGTTCTGAATGGATTTCCATGTGGTTTGTAACTTGTCAGGGCCTCTTTGGCCCTAACATGACAGAGATTTTTTGTTCATCTGGGACTAATGCAAAGGGCTAAGGACACCTTAGTAGGATTTAACTCAGGGGAGTAGTACTGGACTGCTGAATGACACTGCAGAGTTCAGGCAGTAGGGATTGACAGGGAGTGCTAAAAGCCATCAGTTTTCTTTTTTTTTCTGGGGTGTAATCAGAGGCATTTGTTCCTTCTCCCATAGTTTTCTCCCATGGATCTCCTCTAGGGTTATAACCTTGTTGTAGAAAGGCTTAAAGATTAAGTTGTGGATACTGTCAGAAGCCTGACAGAGAAAACTCAGGCATATTTGCAGCTATGTTGTAGTTAAAGTGTAACTGTTCCCAGAGAATGGTACAAAACAACCCCTAAGAAGAATGTAAACAGAGTTATTCTTAGCTATCCAATAGCTTTAAGAGGTGTTACTCTTATTAACCAATAATATGATACTTGAATCCATGTATTATAAAAGATGCAGGATTTTGAATAAAGTTCAGTTGGAGTTGCTTGGGCTGAACATGTATGTTTCAGATCTTTATACCGCGGACCAGAGTGACAGTAAGTGATCAACATCACACCTCTTATGCCTATCCAACAAGGTAATTCTTTCACCAGACTCAGGCTACAGGCTGGGGATGGGCCTTTTATCTCGCCTGAAGAACAGATGAGCTGTCTGGACAAGGGGCCACATCTAGATGAGGTTAGGTATCCACCCACTTTATCTCCAGAGACCCAAATAGTACATCTGATTTTGCTTTGCTTACATGATTATACTGTGCTCAAAATAATTTAGGTGCTGCTAAAGAGACCCCAGGTTTAATAGAGATGGTGCTGACCAAATTTTGCTAAACATATATTCCATGTTTAATATTCTCTTAAACACTTTTACCCCCCTCTGATTGTGTCCCCTCTAGTTTTACAGCTATATGATCCTTTTCTTCCTGTAAAATACTTCAACATGTGTGTTTGACAAGCATAAAAGCCTGCAAGCTGCCATCCCACCACTTATATGATTGCTCAATCAATCTCCAGCAAGCACCTACAGTGAGAAGCTAGAGGAATACTTTTGAAAGGGCTACATTTTGCAGTGTCTCACTTTCTCTCTAAACAGGGAACCTTTGTCTTGTTGGTAAGACTTTGAAACAAATCAGAATTTGGAATAAATGGATGCAATTGACTTCTTTGATCAACCACTGGAGAGACTAGAATTAGCCACATTTTTAGATTTTTGTATTGCAAATAACTACATTCATTTCATAAAGGTTCTAAGAGGGAAGACAGCTTTGGGGACTAGATATATCATCTCAGAAAGCTTCGTTTAGTCATTTGGATTAACTTTCTTAGTATTATCTTCAGTTTTCTCCTAGGTATTCAGTTATTGTACAGAGTTGATATTAAATTAATTTGACCAGTTCTTCATTGAGGTTTCTGGCTTTATGTTCTTCCTGTGAGCCCTGAAAATAACTGTCATCCCTAGCTATGAAAGATGAATGTGACTTACAATCATCCCTTGGCCTTTCCAGCCATTACTGGAAATTTATCACAGAGGTTTCTGAGTTGATAACCCCATCAACGTCTACTAAAAAAAAAAAAAAGTAAGAAATCTATTTCATCTGAGGCAGTGGCCACCTTCACTAAGTTAAGGCAGATTTTCACTACACAGTGAAATTTGGGGAGGAATAGACTTTAGATTTTAAACTCCCCAAATATTGTTAAGTATTATACTAGACCAGCTGGATTTTTTTAGTTTGAAAAGTGTTCATAAATGCTCTAACCAATGATAGCTAATATAGGCATTTCATTCTACATTTAAAGGTGGCTTCAGATATGGATCATACAGGACTGGGGTGACCCCCAGTTGTCTTATGAACAGTAACTGCAGAATGCCACAACATCTTCTCTGAAGCCACCTGCCTGCTAAGCAAGATGCCCAAAATTGCATTCAGAATATTCTGTAGTCCACAAGTTCTTGAGAATATGCAGCTAGAATAAATTTTAACAATGCTTCCAGACACTAATACTGTTACCAACTCCTCTGTCAATCAAATGATACTTTCCCTGAATCTGCATAAATCTAAATGCTGGGAAAACACATATTTAATTCTATTTAGATTTCTGGAATTACATTTGCATCAAATTTGTTTAAAGCATGGAATAAGTGTAATGAATGACAATAGCAAACATCTATTGTTTTACTTGAATGGGAATAACTGAACATACAAAGGTTTTTTGTTAAAAGGCATAATTCAAAGAAAATGTATAGATCACCTCTTTCTTAAGAAAAACTAAAAAAACCCACAAAAACAAACTCTGTTTTCTAGCTGGACTGACCATGTGGAAGTGTCCTCAAATCTCTTTCAGAAAGATGATAACAGAACAGCTCACAAAGTCAAAAAGTTTGGAACAAACTAGTACCTTAAGACCTGTGAAAGCTGATTAAAATCTTAGCTCCTGCTTAACATACTATGCTGGTAGTGTGTGTGTCTGCTGTGTTGACACCTTGGACCTTGACATCAACTTCATTCCAAATAGCTCTGACCTAGGTGGTCTTTAAAAGAAATTATTTAAAACCACTTCCAAGAGATTTTACATTATTACACTTTGCAGTGATTTTTTAAGCCCATTCTTTTTTCAACCCAAGACCTGCTAGTGATTGTTTAGTTTTCTTTCATTTATACTAAAAAACTCAATATTAGGTAGGGAATTGAAATGCTTCTTTAATTTTGGGTTGTTTCATAACATAGTCACACCTGCTGCCAATTAGAGTCTTCTTAATGCTCATCCAGTTTGTTCATGTTGCAAAGAAAATGATAAAACTGAGCCCTAATTGCCAGAGTCCTAATGAGCACAGTCGTGTCACAAGGCCAAAAGGTTCCTGAAACAATCCAAAGCCCAGACCTTAGATGGCATTTGCAAATGGGATAATAATATATTTTTTCCTCTTTCTGCTTATGCAGGGTGAGACACAAAAATTGAATCCTTCCTCTCTCAGTTCAAGGAGCTCTGGTTTTGTCCTTGTACTGGGAATTAACTCAGTCACAGGACATCACATCACTGCAGATATCCATACAGCATGAATGATCTTAACAAAAATTATAAAACCAAGGAAGTAAAATGAATAATGGCGTTACAAAGTAGTGATTCCTCTCTCCTAAATTTTTTTTAACCTGTTTCTATTTCCAAATTGATCAGAAAACACAAAAAATGAACATAATAAGATGGCTTGACAGGATGGATGGACAGTTAAAATTTCCACAAGGTCCATAGGAAGACCTTGTGAAAAAACTTTAGTTTGAGGCTGAAGCTAGGATCTTAAATCCATAGCCAGGGAATTGTATTTAAATGGTCTGATTATCTGGAGTATTGCAAGCCCCAAAAATCTGATGTAGGTCACACTCAAGATAAATTTTTATATAGTGAATGCCTAAAATAATATTATAGGACAGTAAGTTCAGATGGTTAAAGCATGAATATTTTGGCTATGACAGATTTTCCTGGAAGGGTAAGGCATTTTTCCTATGCATCACTTTCTGACTACATACACCTAGATATTAGCGTCAGCTTTCTTTATTAATCTGTTCTTCCAGTGAGAGGCAAAACCTGCTGTCACAAGAAACATAAAGTTTAGAACACTGCATTACACAAGGTAAGTATGTAACTTCTGACACTGATAAACCCAGATCATTTGCCCACATATCACAATTGATAACCCAATCAGGCTTCTGATACAAGAATCATAAAGATACATGTTAAGAATATTGTTATTACTCAAAATCAGAAAATAGGTCTTTAAGAAAAAAACAAACCAATAGCAAAACTCAATAAATGAATGTAGAAAGAAACCTGAGTAGGTGGAAACAAAAAAAAAAAGAAAAAAAAAAAAACCCAACAAAAAAAAACAAACAAAAAAACACCCAAAAACCCCCATGCATCAAGCATCAGAATTTTATTTATTGAATAATGAGAAGATATGAACCAGCACTGTGAAGAAATACAGAAATTCTAAGAGGGAAGTACTATCGAAGGTGAGGAAAGAGTTTAAGACTAAACAAATCAAACAGGACAGCTATCACTGTATGCTTCAGTAATCTGTTTTTATGGATGCATGGAGCTTATTAACCACTTCAAGGAAAAACAGCCCCTACACCTAACTGGAAAAAAAAATCTGTCAGTATATAAAAGAATTAAAGTTTCATTGACTACTACTGGGCTTTTCTCATTGATTTCCAAAAGATGAGGGCCAGGTGCTTATTTAAGCACACTTATGTGAATGTACCTTTTCACTAAGAAAAGTCAATCATCTTGATAGTTAAGGTCAATATCAAAAGCCATCGACAACAACTGTTAAGAAGCACAAAGATTTTCTTAATTTTGCAACTTCACCAAGATTGCTTAATCTATGCCTGAATTGAAAGGCCTAAATAAATTCTGCTTCTTTATAAAATTAAGTGATATGATATACTGCTGACATCTCTGGTAATAGGGGTCATATTAACAGCTTATTTCTGTCATTAAAATTATTGATATTATTAGCAGTTATAGATTTACTGTAGATATAAAAAGATTTTCCTCCAGATCTAAAGAAAATCTACTGGAAGCTCTGAGGCCTCAAAACCCCATTGTATTTAATAAAATAACAATAGTGTCACTAGCAAGCAAATTTTGTTTCAGTAACCACCTGGAAATTATATAAAGAAGCGAAAGTACATATCTGGCTTTAGTTCAGTGTTTATTTCACACAAATGCCTTTGCTTCACTGTGCCATTATCCACCAGCAGTGTATGCCATTACTGGAACACAAGCTCTCATTCCACTAATGTTATTGCTTAAAGAACATATTAAGATGCTGGTGTTTTCATTCGGGAGATATCCATACATCTTCCACAAGTAATTACATTACCAGTAATCCTTTTAAAAGGCTCCCTTTGCTCAGTTGCTTTGCCAATAGCTCTAAGCTTGGTTACATGACAATCACATTTACTCACAGCACATGAATTGGTAACAGATGAACCAGATAATACACTGGTGCTCTCTGGTCAGTCACAAATCATAGAACCTAGACCCATCAAAGGAAATAAACATGCTTTACAAAGCCCCAGATACTTTGGTTTTATTTATGGCTGAAAACAGCAGAGAAAGCTGAAAATAGCACGTCCTTTTAGACATTTTGTGAAGAACAACAAGCATCAGAAAATAGAGCCACCAACTTTTTAAGGAGCGCTGGCATTCACAATCATATTAAAAAAACCAGCCTCTAACTACAGGACAAGTTTCTCTTTCATGAAGCATGAAAGAAGTGATATGAAGATATGGAATACAGGACATATAATGAAACCCTCTAATAACACCAAAAGATTCAGACTTAAGAAGTTTTGCTAAATATTCAAACACTGCCTGAATTAAATCTGAAAACTATTTTCCATACTGTGAATCGTGTAGAATTCATTAATGAATAAAAACTGTTAACCTGAATACTAACCCTGCACTTTTCTACTGTAGAGTCTACTCCTTGTTCCTGAGATAGTGATTAAAAATAGCAACTGTCACTGTATCTGTCAGTCAGTGGATACATAGATGATGCAGGATGCAGTGTGCAGAAGTGTTTTTGAATCATCAAGCAGCAGTACACAGGAAGGCAGAGAATAAATTAAACCAAAAAATAAGCCTCAGGCTGATGTGTTTGAACTTCACTGCAAACATTCTTCATACATATTTAATTGCTCCATTGAGACTGTGACCGTTCTGGAGATGTTCCAGGCATTATTTCCATTCCATTAGTACACTTGCAGTATGTGTACTCTTTAACCCAAAATGATTGATTCTATAAATGTCTTCCCACTTACTGACCTGAACACTAATTGAGGTTGTGTATAGATTAAAAGAGAGTGTATGCTTTTTGAAACCAGCCAACATATATTGTAGTCACTGAAAGATCTTGTGGCTCAAGAAGAAAGTTGTACTCCTAACTGAAGACCTCAGTATGTGGTTTCACAGAAACTTTTCAGGTAGGAAGATGATGCCTGAAGTGGCTACCTAGAAACAGAGACTAAATAGGATTAAGGGAATAAAAGTGGGTATTTATTCGAAGACCTTCAAAGGCACACCCTGGGGAGCCCTGGACCCCACACACTGGACCCCAAGATGGACCCCCCAAGATGGACGACGAGTCAGGAGTTCTTCACCCAGTTATAGGTTTTGGTCCATTTGCATATCAGCATGCATTCGCCAATTAAAACTTTAGCGAATTATGTAATTTCCCCAGCTTACCCCCCCCATTTCAAGATGTTGGTTTACACATTTTGGGCCTAGGATAGTCTGGGTGTCCTTGGAGAGCAGTCTCAGAGAGGCTTTGTTATGTCTATCTTAACGTGAGAGAGCAGCAGCTAACATGCTACAAGACACTTCAAAGTTACACACTAAATACTACAGGATTCAAATATATGAAAGCTAAAATCCAAGGCATCAAAGAGCTGGAAATCATACAATAGGCTGACAAACTTTGCTGAATAACACTTCAAACAGAAGTGTAATTCTAAGTCCCACCTTTCTGCGACATAAAACAATCAGTCTTTGAAATACAATTATCACATTCCAGATGCTTTTGTCTGTGCTTGTACCTTGTAAATTAATTTGCTTTGGGAGAAAATATAAATTTTTTACATTCCATAAAAATAAAACTTTAGGAGTTCAGATAATTTTATGCATTCAGATGCACACAAGAGGAAAAGTGGAATGTTTTTAAAACATCCTAATTAAAACTAAGATAATGTTTTACACTGAAAATTATTCTACTGTGAACTAAAACTTATCCTGTCCAAATTATTAAAAGTAAGTATAATTACAGTATATCAACTAAAATTTCAAGTAAGCCACCCTGAAGGAACAATCCTTAAGATCTCCATAAGCACTGCCTTGATTCTGGATTACCCTTGAGGTGCTGGAGCATGCATATTCAAAGAACAGCAACAAAACCTATGAAGGGTCTGGAACACAAGTCCATATCACAAGTATATGGAACGGCTGAGGGAGCTGGGGTTGTTTAGCCTGGAGAAAAGGAGGCCCAGGGGAGACCCTTACTGGTCTCTACAACTGCCTGACAGGAGGTTGTGGACAGGTGGAGTCAGTCTTTTGTAACTAGCAACAAGCAACACAAGAGGAGAACAACCTCAAGTTGTGCCAGGAGAGGTACAGATTGGCTATTAGGATAAATTTCCTCACTGAAAGGGTTGTCAAGCATTGAAACCAGCTACCCAGGGAAGTGCTTGGAGGTATTTAAAAGATACGTAGATGTGGCACTGTGAAGAACCGGTTTAGTTTGGACTCAGGCATTTTAGTTTGCCTCAACCCTGGTTGTCACAGAAATTAGGGGGGAGGGTGTGTACACGTGCCACTTGAAGTGGGCAGCCAGGAGTGGGGGAAGCCTCGTCTCTGGAAGGACTCGGCCTGGCAACACCCCACACAAGGCAGTCACTAGGAGACACTGCGGAGGGGCTGCTCCAATCAGGTCGTGAAAAAGTCTCCACTAATGAGCGCAAAGGAAGTTTGGACCGGACCAATGGTCTCCTGTCCGCGGGCGGACTTTGTGAGGGGCCGGGGGGTATAAAAACAAACTGCGTCACAGCNTAAACACAAACTGTCTCACAGCTCAGGGGGGGCCTCCTCTCCGGGGCTCGCTGCTGTTTTTTGGCTGCCTTGCTTCGTCCTTTGCTGTAGCCTCAGCCTGCCTTCTGGCTCTGATGCTCGCCCTCGCACGTATCTGCCTCCCTGTGTCCCTGACTGCCGACTTGCCACTTCGCCCCCACGTCCTTCCCGGGGCTACCCGCATTCGACCCTGCCGCGCCGGCCCTCTCCGCCCTGCCGCCCCGATCCAGCCGCTCGCCGCGACCCTCGCCGTGACTCTGCCCAGGCTCCTGGACCTCCCGTCCGAGCGCCCCCTCACCGCGTATGCGACGCCGTCGCTGCGGGAGCCGCGCCTGTGCAGCCGCACTTCTCCGGGAGCCGCGCAGGCCCGGCCAGAGCCAGCCTGAGCACGGGCAGGCAGCGCGCACACCCCGACACCTGGACACCGACAGCGCTGCCCTGACTCGCTGGTGGCAACGCCCTCTTTTCTCTGTCCTCTCTTCTGTCTGCCCTCTCTCCCAATCCTTTTCCATTTCTCCTTCCTTCTTTTCTGTCTCTTTCAGCCCTCTTTCGTCTGGGCAACTCCTTTTCGTTCTCGTTTTCGTTACAAATAGTTTGCCTTGTTTGGCTTAATCCCGTTCCCGACTGTTTGTGTTTTAAAGAACTCCTCGCTGTTCTCCACATTGTAACGCGGCAGGCACTTAGGAACAAGGTTTAGTGGTGAGCGTGGTAGTGCTGGGTTAACGGTTGGACTTAAAAGTCCTTTCCAATCTAAATGATTCTATGATCAACCTGAAAGAAAGCTAGTCAGTCTTAAATCCTTAGTATTTAACACATTAAAATCAGTTGTACCACATTTTGAAAGAAAAAATACCTTATAATAGACGTATGCTCACGCAGCTTGGTCAAGCTTGTATCAAACATTGAAAGAATACTTGGGAAACATTAATATTCATATTATACTTTATTTAGAATGTTTACAAACATGAGTATGGTAGACTTCATGTGACAGAATACTGGAGAGAAGCTTAGACAAGAAATCTAGACCTGTCTTTGAGAGAAGTTTTATCCTGAGAACTAATGCATTAAAAATTACATTGCCAGTTCTGTCTTCCTCCAGACCCTCCAGATCAAATTTATTCAATTTAAAACTGATGTTTCCCACTTAGATTCCAGCTGGGTTGAATCAGTATATAATTTAAAAGTCAAATAAGATATTTCCAGCTTGTTTACTGCCACTGAAAACATGCATTGCTCTATTTCTTTCCCAAGACCTATGCTTCCTGTGCTATGCCAATTGGCCTTGAATATTTAAGTAGATGAGGTCAGGTCAAAGCATGCAAATAACTGGAAGCTGAGCTTGTGTTGAGGTCCATTTTTTTTTACTGGCACACCACTTCTGTGAGCAGCAAATACATGTTTATGGACAAGGGATTTAGCACATTTAGGAGCCATGTTTCTTTCTAAAGTTAGAATTCCAGACAGTAACCTCCATGCGGCAGAGTTCTCTTCTCCTGAGCTGTGCAATGCTGGCACAATGGGGGTGCCACGTGAAAGCATTTATAATAGCAGTTTGTTTTCAAACCATGGTTATGGTGTTCCTTTATAAAAAAATTAATTTTCTAAAAGTTGTAAATTTATTGCTTCAGTTTATAGTAGAGATCACAGAATCAGAATGGTTTGGGTTGAAGGGGAATTTAAAGATCATCTTTTTCCAATTCCCCTGCCAACACGTTTCACTACACCAGGTTGCTCAGAGCACTGTCCAACCTGGCCTTGAACACTTCCAGGGATGAGACATCCACAAGAGCTCTGGACAATCTCTTGCAGTGCCCCACCACCCTCACAGGAAGGAATTTCTTCCTTACATCTGGCCTAAACCTACCTTATTTCAGTTTAAAGCCATTCCCCCGTATGCTGTCGTGACACGTCTTTGTAAAAAGGCCCTCTCCATCTTTCTTGTCAGCCCCTTTAGCCGTTGCAAAGCTGCTGTGAGGTCTCCCTGGAACTCTCTCATCTTTGGACTGAACAATTCCAGCTCTCTCAGCCTGCCTTCATAGAAGAGGTGCTTTGAACGAAAATTCAAACTAACCCATCTAAATTAAAAGTACCATGTATGAAAAAGGAGCTTGCACTGGAGCTAACAAAAGCACACACTCTCAAAGAGGTTTGTTCAGAACTGGGACAAAGCTGTATCTGGTATTTTTAAAATAAGAAATACCTTCCATTTTTTTATTACTTTAAGCATAGTGTTGAATAAATTAAAATTGTCGTAGCAAGTCATGAAACTGAAATGAAAACCTCCTTCATTTTAATGTAATAATTTGATAATTTCTTGGCCCTTGCCCTTTACCTTCTCAGTTTTAATATAGTCTTCAATAAATGAAATGAAATTCAAATTTTTCTATAGCAGATCTAGCAGAATCTGGTAGGATGTGTAAAAAAAATGGAGAAGCACCAAACAAAAGTACAACAAAAAGCAGTAAACAAACTTTTGAAAAATATGAATCTTTCTCAAGGCTGAATAAGTTGTTTTCCAGTTGTTTTCACTGGCTTTGCTTTACCCCTCAGCCATCACAGACAAGGGCTAATGCCCTTTCCACTGAAATCCAGAAAGATTTACTCTTTGTCTGCATGAGAAGCAGCACTGTGCTGACCAATGCACCAATACAATCAGTAATACAAAGCAAACAGCAGTAAACTGGAATCAAGGTGGTTTTGATTGAAGGAGTAAATCAATCATTTCACTACATAAAGAATCTGAAAAGATGGGAAATGTCAAGTACTGTATTAACAGTATTGTTATCTACAATTTACTGAAGCTCTTTGATTAGTCAATATCACAAAATCACTGTGTTCATCAGGATAACTTCCTGCAAGACAAAGCATGCTCAAATATGCATGGTCTGAAATTTAACTGGAAGCTGGTTTTGTAAGGGTTTAACTGCTACATGATTTTTTTGTGTGTTAAAAGAAGAAAAATATAGCAAAGATGCTAAAGTATCAAAACATACATCATGAAACCAAGAGCCCTGGAGGGCACCTTTTGTTAACAACCTTTTGTTGTGATTTCATTGAAAATTTAATCTAATCTTTGTTTTAGGCCCTGCTTTTTCCACGGTCACAATTGCAGTCAGATGACATGCAATTACCTGAAATAAAAATATAGCCACAATATTCTCATTATGCTACCCAGCCTAAAAAAGATACGAAGTTGAATGCCTTGATTAATATAGCTGTCAGCAGATGCATTTAATTTTACAGCCATACCAATTTTTTTCAACGTAGAAAAGCAAGTAAGAAACTAAAGAAAGGCTCCTTACATCTAAATAGAGGCTTTAAGCATGGACTAAATAAGCTTATATACATTCATATTTATAACTGTTTTAAGTACATCCTAACAAAATAGTTTTAATTAAGTTTTCTTTTTTTATTGAAAGGGGTTCATTCTGATCGTGGTCATGGGGTATAAGAATCTGAATGGGGAGAGAATAGGACAGAGGATGAAGTCTGGCAGCATTCAAGTAATAACTTCTTGTTCCAACTTTAAGTCCAGTCTTTGCAAAAGACCTAAAGACTTCTTAGGCCTAAATAACTGAATTTTGATATACCAAGCTATTTTTTCTTTCTTTTAAAGCATGACAAGTTAGAATGTACAACCACATTCTAGTCGTGTGCAGCACTTTGAATCTCGAGATGTAATTTCAGTGGAACCATTATTACTCTGTGGCTGTTTGTTGGCCTGTTTGCATCAGAAAACAGGTGGATATGGTGGAGAGTTTCACTAATTGTATTTGAAAACTTGATGCCCAAAACACAGCAGAAGTCATATCATGAAGAACTATCAAGAAATCAAGAGGAATAAAACTTTTTTAATCAGACACTTGATGACATCTGCCGTATCAGGCACTGGAACAGGTTGTCCAGAACAGTTGTGGATGGCCCATCCCTGAAAGTGTTCAAGGCCAGTTTGAATGGGGCTTTGAGAAACCTGGTCTAGCGAAAGGTATTGGCAGAGGGATTGGAAAAAGATGATCTTTAAATTCCCTTCCAAACTATGCCATTCTGTCAGAAAGGTGAGCTGGAAGTTAAGCTAAGTACATCAGCATTCTAAGGCACAAATTCAAACTTGGCATTAAGGAGAAATACAATTTCAAAAAAGTACTCCAGCATTCCAGGAAGGAAAATAATTTCATCACTCTAATCATCACATTTATTTTAGAAAACTCTATTGATTTTTGGAATCCAGCCATGACAAAGTCTGTGAATTCTGTCTGTGAGCATGAGCAGCTGAAACACTCACTCTGATCTCCATTGAACTTCGCGGGCTTTCAGAGTTCACATCTTGCACAAAACCACTGGCTGATGCTGCAACTTCTCCATGCACCTGTTGCAATAGACAGCCTGTCTCTGCCCCTGGCTGAGCTGTCTGTCAAAGACCTCTGCCAATGGGATACAGCATCCGTCACTGGCCAGGGGACTGCCCAGGCTATAACCCTAGCCAGTCAGGAGGCAAGGAGGGAGCTTTTGAACATTCCCTATATAAAGGGGCTCCCAACTAATAAATCTCTCTTATCCTGCAATCACGCTGAGGGTCAGTGTCGTTTCTGCCTCCTCCCAGGTGCCTTTAACGTAACATGCACCATGTCTTTGGTGTGAGGGACTCTGTACAGCTTTCTCAAAGAAATGAGTTGAACTGACCATGTTTTGGGCTATGCTTTTGCCAGGCCTCTGCACATTGAAGCAAGGATGCAAGACTCAATTTCCACATTGATAGTTTGAAATGTTTCCTTCTGTTGTATGAATAATAGCCCACAATATGCATGCTGATATAATTGCAATACTTGGAACTTCTATCTTGGGGGGGCTACCTTGATTACCTGACTTTATATTTATATTTTTATATATATAAATCTATTTCTTCGTCTTTTGCACTTTTTTTTTGCCTATATGATCACATAATGCACATTATGTGATAGGTACACTTATTCTGATTTTGGAGTTGACCTAGAATGAGGCCTAGGCTAGCTGTAAATGCTAAAGAAAGAAAAAACATTCTAATAACAAACAAAGGAAGAAAGGTAAAGCACTTAAGCAGAAAGAGGTCAATGATATAACAACAACCACGTCAGTGATTCTTCTCTTCTGGAATATCTTCCAGTGCCTGAGTAGGGGAAGAGGTGTCTTCTGCTGAGCAAGTATTCTACAGAAAGTGGAGATGAGGTACTAAAAAAGAACTTGCTCCAGCTGTGGTTGGACCGAGAATTGCAGCTGCCCATTCAGAGAAGAGAACTTTTTGGAATTTCCCAAGGAAAATTTTCATCTAAGAATTAGAGCTTTTCAGTTTTTGCCATAGAATGTGATTTTGTGAAAGTATTGTCATTTGGCAGTACTGTTATTACTGAAACATTGAAGACACTGCATTTTAAGAAGTTTTATTAAAGCTATATATTGGATGAAATATTTTTAGTAATTGTTCATGATGTACCTCTTTCTCAGTAATAGAGATGGAATAAAATGTACTTTTAGAAAGAGGTGAACATGGATTGCCATATCCATCCAATTACAAAGGCTATACTTAGGAATCTAGCAATTATGTAGGAATAAAAACAGGGTTTTTTTCTAACAGGCTATCAACTACTGAATTGCAAGTACCTACCAAATATAACTCAAAAAGCTTAAACAGGCTGAGGAACTGAGAAGGTATGGCATAAAATACATACATACATACTACAGAGGTTCAGAGAGTTTAAGTCCAATTTAGAGTTGAAATTTATGTCTCTGGGCCTAGTCCAAAACCCCATTGTAGCTAATGAATGATGCTTTTCTCTCTTCAATATAATTATCTTTCAGCCAGATTGGTCTCTGAATATTTTTTAAAACACCAGGAGATTAAATGTTTCCAAACTAGAACTTACCAGGGGGATGGTGGTAGTGCAGGGGTGTTAGGAGCTCCCTTCCTACCCTCTGTTGCTGTCTCAAGTATGTAGTTGTATGTGTGGATGTAGATGAGCACGTGTTTTCTACCTCATGTGAGAGGAAAGCTGCCACACTCTACTCACTCTCGTCCTCTGCTAACTCTTCTCTTATTCATGCAAATACAAATAAGAAACAACACATGTTTTTGTTTGATTTGTAGGAGTCTTTATCAGAAAAAAATAGGATGAGACCACTTCATGTAAGTTGAATGAGACAAATAAAGAAGTTAATCTTCAAGCTAAAGTGATCTCACAATTTTAGTTTGTTGCTTTGGTTTTGTGGTATTTTTTTTTGAATCTCAGAGCTCCCTAAACTTAATTGTATCTCCCTCAAATACTTTGCCTTGAGAAGAAAAGCGAGATGAAGAGTGATTTTTCTCACTGTTCTCCCTATCATGACTAGGGTGTGGGAAAATGCATGACACAGCCTTTCCAAATAGAGACTGGCACAGGCAAGCTACAGATTTCTTCCTTGATAGTTGAGGCAGATGGAAGACTTCCACCTGCATGCCCTCCGATATGCATACCTTTTCTCTGCTTATATATAAATACTGTCACACAAAGCACCCACCCCTAATGCAGTGCATTTGTAGTCTATGCACAACATGCTCCGTGTGGCCACATGGGAGGCCTGTGGAGTGATTGCAGTCTCTAGGATGGTCCCAGAAAAACCAGGGAAAGGTTGAGACAGACCACAATGTTGTATCAGCAAATGCTATCTCAGCAGCCACGCTCCCCACAGCTGACCTAGGGCCCCAGATCATCCTTACCCTTTCCCTCTTGCTTCTGCAAACTCTGCAGCATTTTGGGATGTTGCTGTGCTGGAGGAAGGGGGGAAGGGAAGCAGAAATGTTCTGATAGGGACTGAGTAACACTTCCAGCTGAAAGCAGGACCCACTGAGGAGAGCAGATTGGTGGGAGAACCCTGAATTGGTGACACAATAGTTTTCATGCACTGAGGAGTGGGGGCATCTGAGAACAATGTCCAAAAATGTATCTGACTCATGTGGTTGCCAAGCTTCAACCATTCTGGTGAGTTTTGATCACTCTTACTTTTCCGTACTAGAATTGTAAAAGCACTTTGCTATGCAAGTGGAAAGGTTTTCCTCAGGATGCGAACCAGGACATTTGTACAGGACCAAACGTAGATTTGAAGAAACATTTTTGTGCAAATATTTTTGATAATACAGTATTTTTGTATTTATGCAATGTTTTAAAATATTCCAAAAAAAATGAAAACTAAAAATAGGCCGAAGCTTTAAACAACTCTCATTTATATGAAAGAAAGTTAAGCTCCCTTTATTATGATGCATTATTTTCAACATTTTTTCATGTTAACAAATTGTCATTTCACAGCACAGCTTACCAATAATACCCAGAAGTGAAATAAATGCTCTCAAAAATATTTTAGTTATCTCTTGAAAAAATATAATCATACTTCTTGATGGCCAGACTTAAGTGTAACAATTTTTCATGCAGTTTTATTTGTGGGACTATATCCCAAAAACTTTTACTCAAACTTAATGAAAGGTTTGTTTTGTGTCAGTTAGTACACAATTTAAATTGACAGAGCTATAATGTGTAGTTAGTTTTTCTCAGCACAGCCTATGATGAGAAGAATGAATGTTTTTAGAAGCTGTCTTTTGAAACAAATTTATGAATTACATTCATGTATGTGAAAAGAACATAATTTACCAGTATAAAGTTATCATCTTGATTTATGAAAACACAGAATATGAAAATATAATTTATCAAACCAAACATTCAAATAGTTGCATAATAGAAAATCTCTTACAGTTTTTATCTCTTTGTAGGAGATGTAGCTATGTATTTCATAAGGAAGCTTTCTCTACTTCCAGGGTACAAAATATTGTCCAGTTAAGAATAGTAACCTAAGCTATGTTTGACACAATCCAGTATAAACATATGTACATAAATTAGAACTCTGTAGCAATTCTGCACAATTATTTTGAATAAAAGTTTCTAAACCTATATTACTAGGTTGATTTGCTAAATTAAAATACTGTGATTCCTAACACACATTTCTGAGCATGTGTAGTTTTATTTTTTATTAAAGAAAGATAGCAGGAGCTTATGGAAATACATACTGATAGAAGAATATTTAATTTGCCAAGTCAAACAGCAAACACAGAGAATCAAAAATTTAAAATTGTCTGTATTACTTTATTTCTTTTCTATGTTGGTATCTGTTTTGCATTAATTCAAACAAGAATCCTGTGTCAAAGGACAATTGTCTTTATTGGACCAATAAAGACTGATCATTTTGTACGCATACAATGAATGTCTAGCCAGGGACACCACAGAAATGGATTCCAGCCTGGAACTTGCATATTCAAAGATTCAGCTTGTATATATTGTTCTGTCACCCTGTCTGCAATCAAGATTCAGCTGCACAATCCACTGTTATCTCTACAATCTCCCATTTTGATAATCTACTTTTGAATATCAATTTTCTGTTACCTGGTTACACAGACCTCAGCAGCTCTTTTCCTGTATTCCCATAAACTGGTTTCTTTTTGACAGTGCTCTGTTTTTTCCCTATGTCTAAAAGTTCACATTCTTTATGCCTTGCTCACTGTAAACCCTCCATAGTCTGTTAGGAAAATTTTGAGGACAATTTATATTGGAGCAGTTTGTCAAAAGAGAGTATTCAGGTCTCGCCTCTATTGAGCGAACTGTGCACACAGCCCAGAGATGTCCTGATGATTTTATTCCAGCTACTACGCTTACTTCGACACAGGCTGTCGCAGGTCACTGCAGAAGACACTGTAAGGAGGGGACAGTGATTACAAGCACAAATTTGGTGACAGAGAGCTGTATGCTAACATGGGTAATGACTGTACAGCCTGAGCACATACTGGGGCATTGGTGTGGGCAGCCTCTAACAACATCACCTGTCTGTGCTGCTGGGGAGATGTGTAGGGGACGCCTTTAGTGTAGGCTGGACTTCTTAAATGTTTGCAGGGAAATAAAAATTATTTGCAAAACAATCAGTCTTCTAAAATTGTACTTCTGCCCCTGCTAATTCTAATGTCCAACATCAAAATTAAGTATGGTTCTATATTGTCCTATTTATTTATCTTACCATTAGCTACAGCTGTTGACTTGTCATCAGTCTTGTCCAAGATCTTCATTTGACTTTATTCAACAAACTTCTTTTCTTTTTGCTTCTTTCAAATACCAGTCCTCTCATGTCATATTTGTCTCTCCTAAATCAGCCAAGTTATCAACATATCCAAAAAAATCAGCCTGTTTCGAATCATGCTTATAATTTTGCAATACTGATGGTAATGACAGAGCACTGGAGACAGCAGTCTGTAGAGAGACTCATCTGACTGCAGGTGGTCCAGATATTTAACTCCTTGTGTTCATCTTTCTTTTACGACCCACAAACATGTCTGCACATCTTAGTAATTCCATCAGTGTTTAATAGACTTCATTTCTTCCTGCAAGACCTCTTGACAACACACTTTCTTAAATCCATGAGAAAATGTGTTTGTATCTGTATTGTATCACTTAGCAACGTATAACAGCGTTACACAAAGCTTCCTCAGAATGGTGGAATTAGCCATGAGCAGAGCTGGAAATTACCAAAATGGAGACTTTTTTATGAAAAAAAAAAGACAACCTCAGACTTCAAAAACAGTTGATTTCAAAGTACACCTTAGCGATGGGCTACACAAAGGCAAATAGTAACTGATTGTTCCTTAGCTAGATGACCTGTTTGTGGAAAAATTATATTGTGAAGACCTTCACAAGTCAGGCAGAATCCTCAGGAGCAACCAACAAGCAGTTGCTGATCATGTTTCCAGAGAATGATTTAAAACAAGAGATGATAAGATAAATCAAAATTAGTGAATTCGTTGCATTTGAGAGCTGAAAACATTTCCAAAGGAGAAACAGAGCAGCCACAAAATTAACCATCATAAATAAGGGGATAATGCCTTCACCCCCTTTACAATCTGTCTGTCTTCGGTACATTTACAGAAGTTTTCTAATTTTGCAAAGTAAACCCAAAAGTAAGAAAGACATTAGCAGAAAAACAAGTCTAGTTTGTATCTAAGATTTTGATTTCATCAACCACTTTAGACTGTGTATCACATATCTATACTAGGAATAATTAAAATTCAGTGCACAGTATTACACTAGCTCTACTAAACAGGTATGCTACTAGAAAATGTCCTGAATAAATGGGTTTTGACCCACCAGTATCTCTATAGGATACTGTTGGGGATGCTTCATTTAGGACATTTCAGGAATGAGACTCTATACACCACATTGCTTAAGCAACAATAAAGTACACTATACCCTATGTTGCCTGCATATCATTATCACTCCTTTGTTTTTCTTATCTAGTGGAGAAAAAAAAATCTGCTCTTACTGATGTCGAACTTGCACTATATAAATAATGTCTACAGAATGTAGACTGTCATCCAGGGCTATTTTATTTCACTGCTTAAAGCTAGAAATAAAAGCATTTATGTCATCCTTTAGGTTTTAAGCATACCCTTTAGTACTCATGCATGGAAACCCATATTTTTTTTCTTATCTCTATACTGAACTTTTGGTAGGATTTGTAAGTGTGAATATTATTTGAAATAAAATACTGATTGTAACATTTCAGAGTGTAACAAGTAAAAAAAAATTCTTGCAACAATATTTAAGTAATTTTAATACTATTTTATTGGTCTCCTCGTCTGGCATATAAATTTGAAAACTATCATGTCACCTTGCTTTTAATCCTTTTTTCCCATTTACCAGTCTTTTCATGTAATTAAGTTTCTTCTTAAACCTTAACTAATCTCCTTTTCAGTGTTTCAGACAAAGCTGTTCTTCAGACAAGGGTGAAAAAAATCAATGATGCTTTAGACTGAACTTTTTGCTTAGATTACACTAATCATTGGTAGCCCACTTGGCACCTCTCTGCAAATTTTTTTGGATACATCTGCTTTACCTTTTTGCCCACCCCTGCATGCTGAGACAGAATCTTCCTCCGCACATCCTGCAAAGATGACAAGGAGCTGTTTGAATCCCCCCACCCCCATCCATAACTCAAGTATTCAGTCACGTTGTTTTTTTCACCTAGTTTTCTAAGATCCCTCTTTCATGCATTTGTCAAATTACTAACTTAATCTTTAAATTCTGTCATGTCACTAATATTTATGATGTATATAAATAATGAATACTACTTTGAACATTAAGTGATGGAACTCCTCGGCCTTATCAATGTAGCAGAAAATTATTATTTTATTCATAACTTTCACTGCACATTGCTGATATGATTTCTAAATGTTAGCACACTTAGGCTTACTAGTTTTCTTAATTGCATTCAATAAAGAACTTTGTCAAAACCCTTGGGAAAGTCTAAATAAATTAGATCAAGCATTTCTTCCTCATCCATTATTTTGATGAGATGTGCAAAGAGTTCTAAGAGATCAGAGAAGGTTTTCTTTCAGCAAAGATTCCCCGGCTTCCTTTAGCAGAAATTAATCTAGAGCTTTGCTTGTAATTCCATTATTGATATATAGTGATATATAATATATAATTATATAATATATTCAATCCATTTAGCTAAAACTGAACTCAGACTTACAGGCCAGTAGGATAATTCTAGTTTGCTAGGGAAAAAAAAAAGGCAGAAAAAGTAAAACAATATCCAAATTTTAATTTTCAATTTTTCAATAGGCAATTAATTGCTAATAAAACTTGCATCAGCTCAACCCCTTCAGTTTCCTTACAAACTTTGTGTGTAGCCAGTCAGCCATCTGATTCTGCTTTCTTTTCAGATTTCTCTTATTATTTCCTTTATAGCCTCAACTTAATATAATAGCTCATTTTTACTCCTTTAAAGTATAAGATACTTCATTGCATTTTCTGTGGGAGACTCCATACAAATAAATCCTTCAACTTCTCTGTAAGAGTTCTTTTGAAATCTGTTCTGTTAGCAGGTCTGATAATATTTTCAAGGGTTTTTCTGGTTTTGATATAATTGAAAAAAATCTTTGCTGTTTCTTAAATCTTCAGATTGCTTCTTAGAATATACATTTTCCATCTTCCATTTTTTTGTCATAATTTGTGTTCTGTTTCAATAGTTACATTTGTCTGGAATTTATCTGGAAGAGGCTACATTTGAGGCGAAAGAAACTCTTAAGCCTCACAACTTTCTGCATTGATTTTTAAAATATTTTTCTTAATCATCTGAGATTGACTTACTACTGAGTAGTAACTCAAAGAACTGCTATAATTAATTTCATGGCCACAAAATGAAATTCAAATATCTACTTTATTACAAGGAATTACAGTAGGACCCCCAAATATTATCACATATAGCAAAAATTTTGCAACTCATTTATAAAGTGCCAGAATAGAATAAAAGAAACTGTATAAATCAATTTAAAAATTATATTTCTACACCAACTATTTTGATTAGGAATTCCTTACTCATGTACTATTTTTGAAATGTTTAATTTTTTGTTAGGCAGGTTTACCTTTTTTTTTTCCCAACCATATCTCTTTCTGCCACAGAGGGTCATGGAAGATATGTTTTTCAACATTCCATAAAAGGTTTGTTTACAGTAATTTGATTTTACTATTTTCCTACCAGAATAAAATGATCCTAATGTTTCCTTTCTTCCAGAAAGCTCTGGCAGACTTTCCCCAGTCTGGGTAGGGTTTGTCCTGAAGCATCATATCTGTGACCTATAGGGAAAGAAGAAATAGTAAACAGTTACACTGGTGTCACACGAGACAGCACTAGCAAAGACTTTAGGAACATTTTTATTTTATGTGTGGCACACCTGCATCAGGTTCTGACAATGATAACAGACAGTAGAATAATAGTATATCCAGTGTTATTTGCAATCAAGATAACGTATATTGGCCTACATATTCTGCCTCTAGAGGTGCATGCAACTCCT
This sequence comes from Picathartes gymnocephalus, assembly GCA_013390045.1. Lineage (NCBI taxonomy): Eukaryota > Metazoa > Chordata > Aves > Passeriformes > Picathartidae > Picathartes > Picathartes gymnocephalus. The sequence continues at coordinate 148,695 of WEKY01053596.1, forward strand.
TGAGAAACAATGAAACTTGTAGAGATCCCAAGATAAGAAGATAAGAGGAACCAGTGTAAAAGTTACAGCAACCTACAAGATGTGAGTTACATTCCCCTGTGGCTGTAAAGCTTTCTGGCCCAGTCTGGGAGAGGGGAACCAGTTCCCTGAGAGCACCATCAGCAGAATTCTCACTCTTGAAATCAGAACTGCAGCTAGGGAGTGGAGGCCTGTGAATTAAGCACTGTATAACATTTTTAATGTCCTTTCAGTTCCTGCTATCAGTATAAAAAGCACCCTTGGGAGTGGCAACAGAAAAAAAAAACAATCCTTAAAAGTTGCAAAAAATTTTAAAAGCATGAAATATTTATTTTCATTTTCATAATTCCTATCTAAAGAGACCATCTGTTTCTCTATCCAGGGACTTGTATTTATGCAGTATTTCTGGGTGGTACATGAAAGTATTAAAAACTACTTTGAGTTCAGTGCGGGAGGTGAATACCCCTCAGGCACCTGCTTCTTTGGAAAGCTGTGTTTTCATATCCATTTACTTCATATCCATTTACTTCATATTAACTGTACTGAAAAGCACCAAAAGTTACATCACAATAAACTCATAAATTCTGTTGTGCAAAAAGATCTAGAGTGGAAGGCCTATCCGTTTGTAAAGATTTAAGAAACAATTGATCAGATAAAGGAAATGGGGGTGACCACCTGCTTCAACATGCAGGTAAGTGAAACAAATTCTATCTCACCGTTATCAGTACAGAGTGGGAAATTACTATGTGTTTTGTTCAAAATGAAATAAATCTTACAGTTTCAGTAGGAAATAACTTCAAACTGAAGACAAAATTTCACAGATGTTTTAAAATCCAGTTTACCACCCAGAGTGTAATCTCTTTCAATCAATGGCATTAACAGTATTTATCAATAAGAACAGGCGGCCAATGAATACATTAAATACGGATTCAACTGCTAAATTTTGGCTTCAAGTCCATTTGGGGTTAAAAATGCTCAGTGTATTAGCCTGGGCTGAGTCCAAAGGAAAATGACTATGTTAAATAAATAGAAATGCACATTCTAGACTTTTATTATTCCATTAAACCTAACCTTAAGAAAGAACAGATAATATCCTAAAATACCACCTTTAATAACTGTTTTATGTGGATAAATATTTTCTCTGATCAGCAAGCTATTATAATTTTTATAAGGCCCCTATTATCTAAATAAATATTTCAAGAAATATTTAATGCTGAACAAGACATCTGTAAAGACTGAATTAATTACTTGAGTAACACTTTTTTTTCCTCTTAGGAAGAGTCTACATAGTAACGAATATTTGCAATGAAGAACAGAATTTCAAGTGGCTTTATTCAAGTTTCAAAATAGTTTCTCCGGATGCTTTCTGGGAAATTATTATATTTGGGAGAAGGATGGAATTTGCAGCTTTATGACCAATTACTAGAGGAGCATGTTTCAGAAAAATGACATTCGAGATGGAGATGTTTTCTGAGGAAAATGGCAAGATGAGGCAGGAAATGTTCATTCTGATATCAAATAGTTGGTCTTTCATCTCCCAACTTCAGCATTTATTTAAAGCCATATCACCAGATCAATGTCAGGTCAGTTGCAGCTAAATTGGCTGAAGCAGAGACAGTCATTAAAGGGATGCATTCCATAAAGAGAAATCCAATTACCTTTTGCATTAGAGAAATCAAATTAATTTTCTGGTTTGGTCAAGGACAGTCACTGTGGAAAACAGCTCACAGGAGAAAAGTACTCAACGCTGTCATACAGCAGACAAGTTTTAGATATATATCAAATACCCATTGTTTTTAGAAAAAGAAAAAATATAAATTTTAATTTAATTTGCAGAACTTCGTGTAAAGAAATGTGTGTGTTTTTCTTTCTGTATTCGTATTTCACAATGTAATTGCTGGACAGCATACATTTACCTGTGCTTTACTGAACTATGTTCAGAAACATTGCTGACTCATGGGAATACAAAAATTATTGAACACTTTAGTAAATGTCTGCATGCATCTTACATAATCAAGATAAAATAGGGAAAGCCACTTACAATGTAATTAAGTAATGTATTTTTTTCTTGAACTAGGAGATGCAATATACTTTAATCAATAATTACGCTGCTTCAGTTCAGAAAGGAAGGGCCCCTAGATACAGTCAGTGTATACACTTTCATTTTATTTAGTGTCTCATGAGAGAACCAGTTACACTGTATTAAATTCCTAAAGCAAAGCTGTATCTCACACATTGCCTGACTTTGTAAGTTACAAAAATGCCACAAAAAATTCCATTTCCATTAATAATTAGTATGTCTTATATATATATTATGGAATCTTAATTTTCATTTTGCCCTATAAAATATGAATTTATCAACTATTCATATTACTAACTTTTTATTATTTATGAGCTAACTCATAATGGTTTAAAAAAGATATATTGCTGTCATTAATAGCAAAATGTTACGATTCCCATCTTTCTGTTACAAAAAAATAAAATTGTTCCTTGTGATATGATCCTTTTTATGTTTGATACAATCATCAAACCACAGAAAGGCTTAGGTTGGAAGGGAGCCTACAGATACTCTAGTTCCAACCCCTCCCTGCCACGGGCAGGGCCACCTTGCACTAGACTAGGTTGTTAAAGCCCCATCCACCCTGGCCTGTGATAGATACTACTATACAATATATAATACAATAATTTGGAGGGTCCTTCCCAGCAGAGGTAACCCCTGCACTGGGAGTTTCAGGTAAGGCAAAGTATCTCTTCTATTATAAGTTAACAGCAAGTGAAACTTCCCTTAAAAAATAAATTTAAAAAAAAATTATCTCATACTTTGGTCATGCCTACAAAGTATCATCCAAACACTTCACCACATCACTAGCAGGAACTATGCTATCATCTTCAGAGCACAAAGAGATAACCCACAGAAAACTGATGTGGCAGAGGCTGCTGGCCAAGCTGTTTTTATCTGACAAATTGCGTTTTAGAAATGTAGAAATATAGAAATACATCAGTTGGTTTAATAGTAGCACTTCTTCATATAAGCAGCTGCATAAAGTGTTTCTTGCTAGAGAAATGGACTCTGGGCTTTAGGACACAATATATTCCATGCTGCAATATTCATGAAGTGGAGAAAAGCCGTACACAGAGCATTTTCACTGAGCTTTATTCATACTTGGATAAATCATCAAAACAGGGTAAGAGCAGCCCTCCAGAATTCAACAGAAGGTAGAAGAATCTAAGATCCACAAGAAAAGCCTGAAAACAAAAACGAAATGGTGAAATATGAAATACTTTTGTATTATTTTGATAACGCAATGAGCAGCAAAAATTCTAATGGACAGTAGGACTCCCAACATAAAATATCAGTAAAGAAACTGTTTATGTGCAACTACTCAGACAGAAGGATGTGACATCATGGTGTTATTGCTGGAAAATGGAGTACCCTGAATAACTGCATTTCCCAAAATATATCTATCTACCACTGTCAAATACATGACTCAAGTATTAGAAGTTTTAATTTTTTTCAATTTTTATTTTACAGTTTTAAATATCTTATTCTAAATCATAAACCTCTTCATTAGTAGCACTATATTAAATTCCCTTGACACTCAGCCTTTAAATAGTGCATAACTTGCACATCTCCACTCACCCCAAACTCTAAACAAGAAACATTATTTTCAGCCCTGCAACTGGGGCATTTCAATGATAAGAGTGAATACCATAAATTCTAAAATCTTTCAGAAATTATAAGGATGCCATAGTGTCAGGACAGGTCAGAGGGCAGTTTCTCGTGGCAAGACCATGAACATTGCATTCCTCATCAAAAGAACCCATCAGTAGTTTTGCAAAGACTGAACACTCCCTATGTGTTTCTGAAAAGTATGTGAGTTTTTTTTCTAGGAAAAAACTGGGGCTAATTCAGGTTAAAGTAATTATGTTTTCTGAAGTCAGAGTGTGAAGTCAATGAGAGCTAATGCATACCGCTGAGGGGATACATTCCCCTTGCTTTGCTGTGATGTGCTTTTAGGTAAGAGCTATATATAGGTGTCCCACTAACTGCACATCAATTCTTTAACATATCTCAGTCTTTAAGTACTATACTACACCACAGTGATCATATAAAAGAAACACTTAGTACTCAGTCATTAAAAGTTTCTATCCATCACTTTTCTCTTCTTTGAGACACGTAAAAACTGTGCAGCTGTTCACTTGATGTATCAAAGTAACCTATAGGGAAAATGTTTTTATGCTTTTTTCATCTGGATTTCTGGGAGAAAATTGGGTCTGTGGATGGTGACCAATCTGATACTCTTCTGTGATGGCATGACAGGATGGGTCAATGAGGGGAGGGTAGCTGATTCTGTCTCAACTCCAGAAAGGCTTTTGACTCTGTTTCCCATAATAACCTCATGGGTAAGCTCAGAAACTGTAGGGCAGATGAATGAACAGTGAGGTGAATCAAGAACTGGCTGAATGGCAGAGCTCAGAGGGTTGTGATCAGCCAAGTAGGATCCAGTTGGAGGCCTGTAGTCAGTGGAGTTCCCCAGGGATGAATACTGGGGCCAGTCTTAACTTTTTTATCAGCAATGTGGACAAAAGGATAGAAGGTACCCTCAGCAAGTTTGCAGATAATGAGAAACTGGGGGGAGTGGTTGATATACCTGAAGGCTCTGCCACCGTTCAGCAGGACCTTGGTAGGCTGGAGAGCTGGGCAGAAAGAAACCTAATGAGGTTGAGAGAAAGCAAATCAGGATCCTGCACCTGAATAACCCCAAGTGCCAGCACAGGCTGGGGCTGACTGCTGGAGGTGGCTCTGCAGAGAAGGACATGGGGAACCTGGTGGGTGAGAGCTGACTATGAGCCAGCAGGGTCCTTGTGGCCAGGAGGGCCAGTGGTATCCTGGAGTGCATTGGGAAGCGTGTGGCCAGCAGGCTGAGGGAGGTCATCCTGCCCCTCCACTCAGCCCTAGTGAGGGCACGTCTGGAGTGCTGTGTCGGTTCTGGTCTCCACAGTTCAGGAGGGCAAAGACCTACTGGAGAGGGTCCAGGGGAGGCCACAAAGATGATCAGGGGTCTGGAGCATCTCCCTTATGAGGAGAGACTGCAGGAGCTGGACCTGTTTAGTCTGAAGAAGAGCAGACTGGGAGGGGATCTCATTAATGCATATAAATATCTCAAAAATATTTATATTTGGGTGCCAAAAGGATGGTGCCAGACTCTTTTCAGTGGTGCCCAGTGACAGGACAAGAAGCAATGGCCATAAACTGAGAAACAAGAAGTTCCACCTCAACATGAGGAGGAACTTCTTCACACTGAGGGTTGCACAGAAGTGAACAGGCTGCCCAGGGAGGTTGTGGAGTCTCCCTCTCTGGAGACATTCCAAACCCACCTGGACACATTCCTGTGTCACCTGCTCTAGGTGTCTCTGTTTTTGGCAGGGGCTTGGACTAGATGACCTCCAGAAGTCCCTTCCAACCCTTAAAATTCTGTGATTCTGTGATCATACCTAAACAGTTACACAGCTTACACATGATAATATGCAATGCCTCTTTTAATTCTGAAATTGTTTTGGCAGTTGAGCAGAAGTGTCAAGAACTTTGTTACACACCCTTCTGAAATAACTGTTAATTTATTTCAATCGCCTTTGCTGCATTTTGGAATAAACAAAATGTGTAAGTGTTTGAAAACAAACTTAACAAATATTTGTAATTAGGCATACAGATCTATAAGGGGAAGGGGGTGATATTTTTCAAGCTAAATATTATTAGTCAGCTGTAAATATACTACTAGATTTTGAAGTTTTGTCTGTTTCCTCTATTTTGGAACATTCCTAATTTAGTTGATTTCAACCCTAAAAAAAAATGAAGCTTCTTTTAGGTTACTTCTCCTTCACTTTAATGGTAATAAATTCTTTTCATATTTGCATTTTCAAAGCAACAACAATAACAGAGACAAAATGGCCCCTTCAATGTACTCTTTATTGTTTTCTCATTTTAATCAGAGCCAGAACATTGTTCTTCTCTTACCAACACATACTGTTCTAGCAATAAGTAAATCCTCAAAAAAACATTAAATTGCTGTCACAATTCAGTAACGAGTATGAGTGATTAAGAATGCTATGGTTCACTTTTGTGGCTCCCAAAATGGTCCCCAGTACAATTCTGTGCATTTGCATATTTCCAACCATGTTTCCTAAGTGTTGCTCTTGTGAGCTATTATTCTCCCAATCCACAACATTTGCACTTGTGCACTGTCCAACACCCGAGTGTCCACCAAAAGCCGTTAAAGGACTTCTTTTGTATAAACATGGAGGAGGCTTATGTTAATTACTGCCATCTTTACTGATCCATGCAAATTTATTTCTCCACCCACTGAGGAAGCAGCAAGCCTCTTCTTTTTTAGCCAGAGAGCCTTGATTTGGTTCCGAATGTTGTCGTAATGGTTTCTGCACAATCCATGCCGGGATAACAACTCAACAAGATGGCAAGAACAACTAAGAATATATACACTTTAGGTTCAACTTTAGAAAAGTCACTTCTGCCAGAAATTCCTTTCAACTTCCAAATTCAGTTAGGACAGAATGCTCCACAAAGCCAACATCTAACCCACAATGAATTTCTGGTAAAAAGCTTTAGATTGTCAAAATATGAGTTAGGGAGAAATCTGGTCTGCAATTATTTTAAGTCTATTCAACTTATTCTGGAAATTATACTTTGTATTTCAATACCAGGAGAAATACTTTTTAAATAAATTTTGCTTTTCTTAAAAGCTAAATCTAAAATAAAAAAAAACCCTAAAATTAAAATTAAAAATATGAAGAATTTTCTTTTAACTGGAAATTCCTTGACTGTTCATAAATATAAGTAACTGTTTAGGAACAATTTTACAACTGAAGCAGAGTTTCTGCAGAAAAACTTTAAGCTGTGCCATTTCATTTCCTAACATGTTTGAAGTCCCTAGTGTGCACACAAATCACTGTATATGTGCAACAAAATATCTTGGCTGCCATGTGGCAAGCACTTGCTGTTTATATAATCATTGACAGCATGTTTCAGAAGACTTTTTTCCTTGCTTTGGAACTTCCTTATTAGTGTTACAAATGCAGAAGCAGAGGTCTGGGTAATGTCACATATTACAGACAAAGTGTGAGACATTAAGCCACATCATGATTTTCATTTAAGGCATTCAGCTCAGTTATATTTTAGGTTGTCATGGCAGGAAAGTTCGCTTTACTCATTTAGAGTGTTTGGTGGTTCTGGTGAAAGGCCAGAGACAGAAGTCATGCCATGTTTGGTGCACATGGCACATGCATCTAAATAAATTGAGGTTCTTTTTATAGTCAGTGAAAAGAAAAAAGAATTTCTGGGGTGAAATTCGTTTCAAAATAGGTTCTGTTGTAAAGATGTACCCATTTTTCTTCACTCTAAACCAGAACCTGCTGAGATGATCACACTGCTGGCACTGGAAGTCTGGTAACATGAATCCCAATATGGTTTCCTACATTTTTTAGTGTTCCTCACCAAAGTGTCATTAACCAAGTTAATGACATATTTGAGGGCTCGTAAGAGATGAGGTTTTGTCATAGGAAAGGGCTATATTCACACATCCTATGCCTAAAAGATAGGCTTTTGTCTTCAACAGAATGCTTCAGAAAAAGATAGAGAATTCTTGGAGTTCCTTTGGCAGGTCCTGGAGGGAAGCAAGCAAAGGATTTTAGAGAATGGACAAGTCATATCACAAATGGTAACCCACCCCAGGGAGCAGAGCCAGCCAATGCAAATACCAGAGACAGAGGTACTTTCAGGTTTCCACAGGATGTGTTTCTGTATTTTTCAGATTACAACTGCAAAGGTCTCTAGGGAATGATGCCAAAGGTGCATTGGTTTACTCCTGTGCAGTAAACTATTGCTTAAAGCAGTCAAATCAACGTGCCCATTTTTAGTCTTGGACCTAACAGTGCTTATATCTGAACCAATGTTGTAGGCATTATCCTTTGACTTTAATTCTAAAGACACACCTAGGCAAAGTATCAGCCTTCAAGTCCCCATTTTCTGTAGCTGCAGAATCAGACTCTTCACAACTTATCCTTTCTTTAATCCTATGAATTACATTGCACAGCTATCTACAAACCAAAGCACTAAAGAAAGAATTGAGCTAGCACGTGATTAGTATAGAGGCAGCCTATGGCAAAAGGTTCAAGATGAGTTCAGGCTGAAAGGGAATTTCTACGCAAAATTCAAGTAGCAGTTTTTAAATTAGGGTGGCATCCATAACATTATGGAATATTGGAGGAATGCAAGCATTTCCTCATTTACATCAGCACTTACAGGTTCCCAGCTTTGAGCTGTACAATCACATCCCGTAATCACAGAGGTTTTGTTTTAGCATACATGAAACTATACACCAAATGGTGGCACACAGTAATTATGGTGTGGTGCATCCTCTGAGACTGTCCTAACCTAAGCAAGATTTTTGATGTCTGAATGTACCTGCAAGTCACAGGCAAGTTCAACTGCCTGGTCCCATAAAGGACACACAACTCAGGAGGGTTACTATCTGCAGCGATGAAAAACTGGGAACAAATTCTTGTTTGATTTGGCATAATACAGCAGACATGCTGGGCTGTTCTAGATAGATTGCCAGCCGTTCTGCATATACTGACAAGGCGTACTTACGTCTCCGAAGACAGTTCTTCTGGACTTTGCGAAAAGGAAGCTTACCAGAGTACCTGGTGTAGAGCACAGTACCAGATTCAGCATGGAATAAATATCAGTTCCCAAGACATGAACGAGTCCCATGCCGGACAGGTTCACAAGACAAAGGTTTCTATGATCAAATTTGATTTCAGGCCTGTCTTCTTTCAACATCTCTATCTAACAATTTTCTCAGTAACACTCTCACATACCCGTGTGCTGTAACAGATGCAGACAGCTTTCTGCATGGGCCATTAGCTATTACTCTTGAGCAGTGCCATCATTTTTATTTGTATCATGATGCCCTCAGAGACTCACAGTTAGAGCTGTAAACTGTCAATGCAACTTCTGTGTAGGCTATGTTTTGATGTGCCAGAAGGTCATCATTTGCTGTTCTGACAATCGTAGTTTTGAAGTTCTTGCTCTTCAGAAAAAAAAGTGACAACACACATCACTTGGTGCATTTCACATGCCTTCTCCTTTCCCACAAATACTTTTAAATTATATTTGGTGAGTTAAGGGATGAAAGAAGACCAACAAATGTATAAAAAACACTTGTCCAACACTTGAGTACACAGTGTTAGTGTGATTCTGTGGCACATGAGGGAGCAAAAAAAGTAACCTTTGTGACAATAGCATATTTCTAATGAATTATTTGGGAGGTTGCTATTTTCTTCTCTAACTTCCACTTAGTGACTAATGAAAGAGTATGTTGTTATGAATGAGTGAATGTGAGTTACAGTGGGTGTTTCTGACACGCGATTTTTAGGAATTGATTTCACTTTACACTATTTGTTCTAGATCAACAGTTAAATAGGGTAAATATAAGTTAAATAAGCATCTCTTTCAAATTTGGTGTCTACATAATGCAGAACCTAGTAAAAACGAATGAAACCATTTGAATGAAGAATATGAGTTCAAGCTCTGGTGTTTCCTCTCTGCCTTCCACCTCTCTGCACCCAGGCACACAATCCCTGGAGAACCCTCTGAACACTGGGATGCCCCCGGCAACTGGAGGGATGCACACAGGCCACTCTGCTGAGACACTCGCCTGTTTCCTCTTGCCAGGACAAGGCACCTAATTAAACAAAAATCCATCTCCGTGCTGCTGATACCATGCTGCTTTTCCAGTTGATTCAAAGCTGTGATGTACTGACAGCTCAGAGTGGTTTCAATCCATTTCATTCCTTTACAAGAAGCCTTTACTTCAGAGTAAGTAAGGGGGAACTTGAAACTTCCTTTACATGGCTTTTTCTGTTCTGCACTCATGGAAAAGAGAGCTACTACATGACAATATTTTCACTGTAAATAGAGAATGAGAACAATTCTGCACAAAACAAGTTTCTCATGAAAACTCTTACTGGAAAACAAACTGAAAAAAATCATGAAGCACATCTGAAAAACCTTTCATTGGCTCTTTCCCACATTTTCTTTATCATGCTATAAGGGATTATACAACTAGAATAATATTTATGTGCAGCTGCTGGTCCTTTGACAGATTTATGGGCAGCATCATTAATTGTTTTTAATTGCCCCTTTATACTGAAGCTACAATCACACTGAAAGCATAATCCATTAACAAGTTATAAATCCTTCTATTTGTCCCCATTTCCTGTGGAATTCCTCACTTGAGGTGCAAGCATGGCCACCGTTTTGTTCAATCCTCTTTAAATGGTAAAGAATTACTTTGGTCTTAAATAATAAAGAGTACACATGGAAGGTATTCAGTGGAAGGTGATTGGTACCAGTTTCACTTCAACAGAAAAAAATCTCCAGACTTTGTTGCAAAGTCATTTGCTTTTCTGAATAACAAATATTTTGTTTTAAAAAGTCAGTCAACTATTTTTCCTGTTGGATTATGGTCTTTAAGAAAACTTAGGCAATCTTTTAACAATTCAGATTTTAATTAAAATATAAGAATACCCATCAAAAATTCACAAGAGGATGCAGAATCTTATTAGAAAGCTGCGAAATAATGATTACTCTTAAACTGTATTGGCATTGTTCAAGGAATTCTCAGTGCTGAAAGAAGAACACAAAATGAATGTCCCTATTCCCTGAATAGGGAACTTTTGGGATTAAATATTCAAAAAATTGAGATCATAACTAAAGTTGTCTCTATTAAAAAATCGTAATATTGAAGGCCTTGAGGATTTCAAGTGATACTGCTATTCCCTTAAAATGGTGTGATTGGCTCAGTTCAGATATACCAAATTAAGAAAGATACTACCATTAAGTTTCCTTTTATTTTCATTCAGGTTTTAAGGTTCATGTGTTTGTAGACTTTCCACCAAATTTGATGCCTTGAAATAAAGTAGAGGATAAGATTCTTTTATCACACAAAATTTCACTTTGGCTTTCAGATAAAATTGCTGCCACTGCAGAGTCAAGAAAAAATATTACAAATTTTAACGGCTCCAAATATTGATATTTTTTTGTACAGTAAGCACCAAAGGGAAAGCTGGCTATTAAACATTAATGGCTGCAACTGAAAATGTTTCACACTGATCCTTGTTTGGGAAGAATATTGAAGACACACAGGGGATAATGGTTTGTGAAGAATTCTTAAGTACTTCTTGGGTTGCTAGAGAGGATTTCAGAAAAGGAGGTACAGTAAAAAGAGAGCTGAGAGAAATTGCAGTATCTCTAGGGACAGAATTTTACACTCCCTTCTGGACTTGTGCTGAAATATGTTCCACAGCCAATTTGACAGTAAGTAGATAAGAGGTTTTGCAGTCAAGGATTGCTAGAAATGATTGGTAGTAACATTGCCTTCTCAAATGCCCTTGGCTATAGAAAACATCAGTCTTTAACCAAAATGCTTAGTTGCTGAGCACAGGCAGAACTTCGTAGTTGGGTTGGTTTTGTTCAATAAGAAGTGAAAGAATACCAGGACCTCTGGGCAAGGAGAACATTCAAAGAGAATGGAAAGAAATTTGTTCCACATTTAAGCACACTTGAGAACACAATCCTTAAAATACAGTTGGTTTTCAGCCCCTGGTATACTTTCATTTGAAATTTAATATCTCTTATATAAGCAAAGAATCAAAGATTTTTTCAGGTTTTCTTTTTGACTTCATATGCATGACTATCCATCTGCAAACATTCATCCCATGGGGAAATAGGATTGATGTCACTTAGAAGAAAACAAGCAACATTAGATCATGGCTGCACAGTTATTTGCCATTAGTTAGACATGGTCATTTTTTTTCTACTGTCTACACACAAGACCATGGGAAATCAGCTAATGGTCACTCATTAAAATATACTTTTGCCTTATACATATTTATAAGAAACACTGTAGCAAAAACCAATACATTCTTTCAAAAAAGAACAAAGGAGAAAAAGCTCAAGGAGACCAACTTTACATGAAAGGGAAAGTTACTTTCCTTAAATGTTCAGATGTTGCAAATTAAAAAATGCTGCTTTATCAACATGGTGTAAAGCGATTTTTTTATCAGATTCTTTTTTGAACAACAATTTTTGGTCAATTACTACTTCCCGTGTGGACATTTCTCAAGGCTGAGCCATACTGTGTGCACAGCTGATATGGTACAATCTTTTCTCTACAGCTGGTCTTGTTTGTCACCTCAGCATACTTGATTAAGTATTTTAATCAGTGTTTTGCTTAAGACCATGCACCTTCTGTTGAAAATTGTCTGGCTGGTATTTAGTTGAAAACCAGTTGACTTCTCAACATCTTATTTTGACTTTGGACATTTCTTATGCTGTAATTTTTGAAGCGTTTATAATTACTATCTTAAATTCTTTCTTTCTCACAAAACAATAATGAATGTTCTCCAATACCCACAAATTCTCTACTAATAATGATGGTAAGCAGCTTCCAATGAAGCTGCTAAGCTGTTTTAAGTTTAGTATAATGCCATGGAGAATATATATTTTGTATGCCTTATTTTGCTTTAAACTTTGACTTTTTTGCCTCTATAAAACAAAATACTGGATTTAGTAAAATATTTATCCCTTACCTTCCGACTGCTTTGTTAAGTTACCCCTTTTATTCAGCCAGATCAGGTGTTTTGATCTTTTTTTTGGACAAAGTAGTTCTGATTTTTCTCCCAGAGTTCTCAGGAAATGAAATGCAGATTATATTTACATGGTTGAAGTAGCTCCAGTGTATAATCTAAAATCACCTTTATTCTATTCATGCTGTCTATGTTTATATATGTCTCTCTTATGATATTAACATAACCCAGGAGCATTATCATTTGGGCTTTTCTGATTACACTTTGGCTGAGCTCCAGCTCTTTGCCTTTCTCTTAGCACAAGGAGGGAAACACTATATTTTGGGAAAATGTAGATCTGCCCTCCAGAGCCCACATCACATTTGCTTAATATCTTCTAGAAGTTTTTGTTGATAAATGGGAAGCAAAAGCTCTCTGACTAAACATAAACAGAAGGACTTAAAAAAAATTATATCTTTACCTTATAACTGTAAAGAGAAGGCAAAGTTTCCGTTAGATTATTAATGTTCTCAAAGAGTAACTACATATTCTCAGGGGATATGAGACAAAAAATTCACTTTCATTGGGAAAAGAGAAACATACTATATTTACTGGATATCCACTGCTGTAATAGTTGAAGTAAATTTATATCTACAGCTGATTTACTTTAAATTATATCACCTCCCTATCAAATAGTATGTTCTGCTTTACTAAAGTTTCATCCTCCCTGCCTTGACTACAAAAGGTCACCTTTGAACCAGTCCTTAGACTACAGTTGTGAATTCTTACTGTTAATCATAAGTCCTTGCTCAGAAAAAATACCATTTAAAATTACTCAGCCCTGGACTGAGTAGCCTGTTTGTACGAGAGCACTGTGACATTGTACCTGACAACTCTACTCTAATTCCAGTTTGAAAGACTGTCTGTTGAAAACTAAGCTAGTGCTGATGCATTTTAACCTAGGTACATATTAACTTAGGAGGCATACTGCTGGTTTAATGACTACCTAGCCGAATTAATGTGGTAACACTTCAAGCATAAATGACAAATATAAGTGGTGATGCTCAGTGTATGTATAATGCATAAAGCTGAAATACATATTCCCTGATTTCTTCTGTCACATAAGCAGGAAACTCATGAAAACATCCATGTCAGTTGGCTGAAAAATTGGAACAGAATTTTTAAGTTTTATTTGTATAAGCATATAAACTTTATCTATATATGCTTGAAAACTAGTAATGTCTGTAAACACTTTTATTAAAATTGCAGCTCCTCTCTGTATATTGGCAAAAACATTTTATAACAGATGAATAATGAAATATGATTACAGTCCTAGATTAGCTAAAATTGGTATGACCTTAGGTCTAGTATGAGGTATTTCTCATGGAAAAAATACAGTATATACAAACACTTTAGTTTGCAATAGGGCTTCCTGAATCCTCTGCAGACCCAAATTTTAATAAAGACCCTTATCAGCTTTGAAAACTTTTTTCATTTTTTGATAGGAAAATGAAACAAGAAAATAGACAGTCAAAGATGACTGGAACAGATTCTAGAAAGAGAGTGAGATGGAAGACAGAGAGTGAGAAATGTGGAAAGGATAAAATACTAAAAATGAGAGTATGAATTGAAATACGCTTAATAAATTGACATAGTAATGTATAGTCATAAAAAAAGGAGACCCAATTCAGAGCTTAAAAGTACTTGTTTACACTTCCTTCAAAAGAAAGGAGGATTGACACTGACAGGTAGATTATCCCTAGATTAAAGAAAACTACAGCTTTAAACCAGGTACTAGAATATTTCATAGGACATCTCAGATTGACTATTAGTTTCTAAAGTGTTTGAAAGGGAATCCAAGCAGCTATTCAAGTAAGACAAAATACCAACCCACGGGACAATAGCCAAGCCAAGGTAGGCTAAAGACACAACTTCCAGGAAGTTCACATCTAGGTGTTATCATATGCTTGAGACACAGGCAGAAATTAGGTACTACCTGAAGTTATTAAATATAAAATAATCATAATTGGAGTATTCTGTAGGTTTTTCACTTTCATAAGTAATTCAGATATCTTCAAAATACACAGAATCCAGTGCTGTCATGTGAATCATTGAAGACACACAGAGGAACAATGGATAATTGCTTAGTGATTTATAAGCTTGACTATCTCATTGGATAAACATGTGAAGAGACTTATGTGAGTCCTCAAAAGCCTTTGGTCCACTATGGAGCTATGCTAGAACACCACAAGGAAAACTCTAAACTGCCTTCAATACAAGCCAGTGTGTCCTCTCAGTGGGCTGCAATGCCATCTACACACACTTAGCTTTGGTCCACAGGCAGATGATCTAATGTGCTTTGACCTCCTGAGATGCAGGTAGATTAATTTTGATGAAGGACCACAAAACATTGCTTTCATTTTTATGACCCAGACCTGACACAATCTATGCATTGTGCACCCTTGTGCTTCTTATGCTGGGTTTGGAAATATGGATTTGCTACTATTTTTTTTTTCCCATGCCAAATGAAAAGTAAAGAAGGTAAACTGATTCATCATGTGAGTATTTCCGTCCAGTTACTAGGCTAATAAGTTGAATTATGTTGTAATCCTGTATTCAGCAGACAGCAATTAAATTAATTTAGCATGAGAAGACATGAGTTTTTTCTTTGCTTTAAATGATGTTCTATCAACTGTTGACTCATGGGGGCTTCTTCAGTACTGGTCTATAAAAAGGAAGGTGATTAGCACTGTTGAATGAAGGTTCTCTGTGTCAGATAACTCTGATGATATATCTTCACCCACCCCAGCGACCATGAAACTTTTGGGTTCCAATAATGTTGGACATAAATTTGAACAGCTCTTGAATCCAATATTGCAAAGCTACCTATCCCTGGCCTTCCACACAGATGTGCCTACTATCAGTCATTTTCAATACAAAAATAAGGCTGTGAAATATCTGGGACAATCCTACAAACAATTTATACAGAGAATTTGCAGGCAAGTTAGGGATCAGGAAGTGGAAGGGCTGACTGCAGAATCAGATTCTTCAGTCTCAGTTCTTTAACCACAGCACAGTTAGTATTAAAAAGCAATATTTCCACCATTTTTAGTAAAATTGGTTTTTCCATTTCTGACACAATTACCAAAAACCCCACAAAACCCAAAACAAAACAAAAAAAAAAAAAGCTGAGAATTACCAATGATGGTAAACAGGACATATTTAGAGATGTTACTTGCAACCTGATGGATACAATTGATGAAAATAATCAGAAAAATGATTACTCATTAGCTGTTTCAGTGTAACAATCAATGTAGCATAAAACCAGCAAATGGATGTTTGATTTCCTGTGTCATATATTATATATATATATCTACATATGTGCATACTTCCTCTGTCAGATACTTATATTAAGCCCTCCTACAAGGAGAAAAAGGGGGATGTAGACTTTTGGAAAAATAAATGACTTGATGGATTGAAGTTTTTAAAATTACATTAAAGATTATTTTTAATGGTGAATCTTTAATAGCACACTAAAAAGTAGTAGTCACTTTTTAGTGACTACACATGCAAGTACAAAAATATTAATTTAGACGTAAGAAGAGGTACTTTTGCCTTTCTGTCCCGAACAATGCTCTTATGATCTGACTGGCAAAGACTAACACCCTGAAAAAATTGAACTGGGACATAGGTCCCTGTGCCACAAAGACTTTTGTGGGTGCAGCAGTTTACAGACTGCAAAGTCAAATGCAGTCAGCATTCCCAGGCTCAAGTTCTTGCCCCAGTCTCTAAGGCAGGGAAGTCTCTTACACTGGACTGTCTACCACCCTCTTACTGCCCTGCTTGCCACCTGCCTCCTGGCAGCATGCCATCCTCAAATTTGTCTCACTGAATAGCTTTCCATTCCTGTAATGAAAGAATATTACCTAACAAATCAACAAAGGATCTCAAGGCTTAACACTTTTTTGTACAAGCTCAAAGATTAATTTTTGTCCTCCATGGGTTTTTCTCCATTGATTCTTCCGGGTACACAAAATGATCTAAAAATATTCCTTGGGAATCAGTGAGAAAGCTTAAAGTATGCCAACTTTCTGGCAATCTGCATTGCCCCTACGCTGCCACAACTCCACTGTGATTTTCACTTACAAAATAAATTCAAAATGCTAGAAAACAGAAATGGGCAGTAAGAAAGTGCTTCTAGAAAGGAGGCTGAAGAAGAGCTGAAGACAGAGTTGATGCAGAAATGTTACTGAAGCAAAGAACCAAGTACTTCCAATGGAAAAATTAGTATCAGGTAAAAGGGCATGCACAAGCAAGCCAAGGCATATTTACATATGGTTTTTAACCTATAGCACCACGAAAGTCCTCATTTGAACACTGAGCAGGATATTTCTGAAGGGTGTTATTTATGAATGGCATTTCTCTGCCAAAATCCTTATATGACATTGTAAATATATGGTATGTACACATCTCTACTAATTTTTACAGCAGAATGCCCAGTCAGCACAGACAGCATACATATGGTTGCCCTTACTAAATTGTTTCACAGTATTCATTTTGCTGTAGAAAGATACTGAAATAGAACTAAAATACCTTTTGCCTCTGGCCATTCTTGTTTTTCTAACTGCTGTTTGACTATTTGATTAGTTTGAGTGTGCCTTCTTTGACATTCTAGAGTCTATATTTTTCTGATCCAAGAGGCTTTTAAATTCTTGCACTATTTTTAGCACTGTACATGTTAGCATTAGACAAATGGGTCACCCTTTAGAGAAATATCATTAATCACAATTATTTTAGCAGTTTTTAGAAGTTTTATAGGTAAGTAACTTGCAACAGTTTTTTCTTTCTTTTTAGTAGTGTGATAGCAGCAAAATTCCATCTTGAAAATAAGTCCTGTGGGTTTTGACTATGCTCCTTTCTCATTACCTGCACTATAAACTAGAAACCCAATAATAAATATTATGACACAATTATTAGGAATAGATTAAGATGTCAGTTGGAACATGACTAACAGAAGATTCCTATAGCTTACATTGTTTCATGACCTTTTCCATTTATGAATAAAATTGGGGACTTTAAAATCTCTAGTTAGCTTCCTGAGATCAAAATAATGCTTTTGGCACCATTTTAAGCCCTCTGACTTTGTACTGAAGCTGATGGAGAAGGTTCATATGAGCCATTCTACTGACTCGTGTGTGGTCATAATATCTGAAACTGATGGATGGTAAAAAACATTGAAGAGGCCATTTAAGAAAGTTCTGCACAGTCATGACCATCTTCATTTCTAGACTTCTGTTTGGCCTCCAGATCATCATAGCAATAAGAACATGCTGCTACCTGGAGGATCAAACAAACAAACAAACAAACAAACAAACAAAAACCCCAGATAAGCAGTACCAACTATATGGAAATGTTAAGGAACATTTTCATCACAGTAAATATCAAATTACGAGCATATTTTGGACATGCTTTATTTTTTCTGGAGCTGTCTTTGCAGACACATGGTATTTGTCTTCTGTGTGAAAAACAGTCTAATGTGACTTTAATTTAAAATAATTTTCTAAGCTAACAGTATTTCTTGGCCCAGATCCCTAGTCCAACACTTGGCCATGAGAGGACAGTAAAAGCTTTAAACTACATTTGTACTTTTCTGCTCCTACGTATCCTCAAGCTCTGAGTCAGCTCTCAGTCTCCAGACTGTTAAAGACCAGCATTGTTTGATCACCTCTTCAAGGCATCACCATCATATCAATTTGCTGTCAATCTGCCAGGCAGAAAGTGTGATCTTTTTACACCTGCAGCTCCAGTTACAAACATGCGAACTGAGGTGTAGCTATGGCTTGCCAAGGACAACATCTTTTCTTCTGTTTCTTGGGAGGTTAATAACAAGATGCTGCAAGTACGGCAGATAATGGAAGTATGGCTTACCATCCAGATACCTACAAGAGGGTGAATTAGTGTAAGAATCTTCCCAGAAAAATCCAGGATGTTGCAAGTGCATGAGAAGTATAACATCTCTCTTTGGAACTTCCCTCTGCAAAGTTAACATTTTGATATTTGATGTGGAAGAAAAGTCTCAGCTGTTCTACACATGGCAATAGAAATGTCTTTTAAAAACAATAACAAAAATGGAGAAGTTTATGATTCACATGGGACCCCAAAATACCTTCTGCTCATTTTGAACGTTAACAGCTGTTCTGACTCAGGAACTGCATCTTGCCAAAATCAGTGGAAAGTTACTATGAAAAAGGATGAAAGAGCTGAATTCTGCTCTCCATTGCACAGATTAGGGCAAGTCCATTAATGTGAATGCATGGCAAGAGGGGCCATTTTTTTATAACCACCTAAAAGAGAACAGAGTTCAGCCTACACTTTACTGTTCTGCCTGCATTCTTGTCCTTCACAAGGCAGTCAGAATTCCCTATCACAGTTTATTGCACTCTCATCAGATTTGTTTCACTCAAATTACAGATCTGACACTCTGGGTGTCTGTCACTGTTCCTCATTAACAATATGTAATGTATAGAGCACAACTGGCTTCAATGGGGATGGCAAGCTCAATTTAGGAGCATGTATGCTATAAAGTTGCTGGAAAGTACATATGAAATACAGAACTTAAAATGACAAAAAAAATCTTCATTAACTAAATTAAATTCCAATCATGGGACACAGTTTAAAAAACTAAATAAACAGTTTTAGAAATTATGCCAACTGAAAAATAGTTTCTAAATATTAATTAAAGGTTCTATTTAGAAGTATTTAATGCATTATTTCCTTACCAACAGTATTTGTAAAGTCTGAAAGGAAGAAAAATGCAACATCCAGTTAAAATTACTTGGAGGTACTAATACTATACTGCTTGAATCTAAATTCAATAAAAGCATTCACCCTCCTTAAAAACATATTCTTTTCTAGATGAAAAGACTACCAATATATTATTTTTGTAGACTTGTCATGTGTCTACAAGCAGTGTCAAACTGTATTTTTAGCTATGGAGTTTACTTAATCCCACAAGGCTTTATCTTGCCTTTATGTTGACAAATGAACAAGGCTGAAATATACAGGATCTGAGCTTCTGTCAAGATACACCCTGTTTCAAAAGCCACTGTTCTTGCACAGCTGTTTCCTTTAAGCTATTGACTTAAACACAGTTTTATTATTCTTCTGGGCTTATTACTGAATTCCTCAGTAGATGCAGTTAATTGTCTCCAAGCTTTATATTTGTAGGCAAGGTAAGAGAATGCAGAAGAATTATAACATGATATACCAAGAGGCAGTGGGGTGACATGGATAACTAATCCAACACACATGGCTGTGTTGTGGCCAGGTTTTCTTATTCCCATGTTCTTGTGTTTCAAAATATACTTACAACATATTACCAGATGAAAGTGAAAATGCTACGTGCATTGCTTGTAACACGTTGTAGTTATTAGCAGAGGCAGTAATAATTAGTAGTACATAGGCGCTGCAGTGAAGTGCTCAAGTTAGCAAGTTGGCTTGCTGAACACAGCACAGGAGACAGATTCCTTACCTTGAATTTCCATGTCCTTTCTTATCAGAATTCTTCACAAAAAGTTCTTTCTCCTGGATTTTAACATTTATGATGAATGAAGGATTGGTAGGCTGCCTATAAAAGTTTGTAAGGTGCACAAATACTTGAAAATAACTGATTTGCTTATTGTTACCAACAGAAGCCAGTGCAAGAACATCCATGAAATGCTACAGTATTATCAGAGGCGATAGTAGTGTGTTTTCTTCCTTTTATCCAGTATCTTTGTGTGGCAATACATTCTCTATAGAAATATGATTTTGAATAATCCTTCAAGGTCTTGTTAACAGCTCTGTGTAAATATATTTCAAGAGTATGACATGAAAACTGCACAGAGTATTAGTCTAGCTGTCAGACGTGCTTGTGAGTTTCCTCTTTTTTCATTTAGAAAAAGGATACCCACTCTTTTTCTTAAAGTACCAATTACTTTAATAGAAATACTTTTTAGTTGTTACTTTCAAGCAAATGGAAAGCTAAAGAAAACACGGCAGAAGCACAGAAAACAATCAGATTACAGACAGGCTGTTGTTCCTTAGTTACATAGACATGAAGAGAGAGATAAATCTGAACTGCAGTACAAACAGGAGATTCTTAATCATCTCGTCAACAGCTGCCATCCTATGAGCAAAGTAGGGAACCCATAAACCTCAATCTGTAATGGAAACTGAGTATTCTGAAGATGTATGGGATAGATTGAATACAAGAGCTACTCCTAAATCCTGTCAAACTACTACTTTTTCCTCTTCACTCCCAACAAAGACCACAAAGAAATGAAGAAAATCTGCCACCTTACTAAACATCAACTTCTTGTTGAATGAAGTACTGAAAAATATACTTCTCGTCAGAATCTATCAGACAGAGACTTGGCAGCAGGGATCCACAAATGTATGACCTCCAGACTGATTACTGCATCTCATTGTATCCAAGACTGAAAAACACATACTGTGAAAAGAACTCCCACTGCTACATAAGCAGCTGCTAGTCTGCTTAGCAACACAAGCCCCTGTGAATGCATCATTCTGGCACACTGGTCTCGGCACAAGCTCCCTCACGATTTCAGAGTCCAGGTGGAGGTCACTGCCATGGTCCTCAAAACTCTCTGTGGGACTGGCCTTAGGTACTTGAGAGACTTCCATCCCCTCTGCAGTGATGACCTTTCCTGACAGCTCTGTTCCTTTGGAACAATGAAGCTGTCAGCCAAGGGAGGAAGCTCAGCAGTGCAGAAGAACTAACTTTACAGAAGCTAAATCTTGGTGAGAGTGCTACCATTCAGAAGGGAGGGAAAATACTAAATCTCACCTGCTGAAATCCTCAGACCTTTAGCTTGCCTTCCCCAAGTAAGTTTCTTCCCCACCAAAGTGAACCCTGCAAAATGGGTGGATGGATTGGATACCAGCCTTCAGTGTATGATCATTGCCAGATGTAAATACAAAATAGACATACATAGTGAGAGGTGTAATATACTTTAATAATTGCTCTTATTTTGTGGTTCCTAGACTAGAAAAAGCATAGAAAACTGCCTACCTACTCTGTCCAAATGTATCCTCTATTGAGGCCAATGAAAATTACTGAAAACTGAGTTTCAAGTCATTTTTCTCAATTTCTTGGTCACTGAATTAGAATTATTGGTAATTACAATTTAAGCTCTTCCCCTAGAAAAACAATGGTCCTTACCACCAGTAAAGACACTTCTCTCTCCTTCTCCCGTAAAGTAGTTTTACTTTTACTTTGGAGAACTCAACAGTCGTAGGAAATTCAAAGCAGTCCGCTTAGAAATGCTGTGTTTTAAACGGTGCAGTGCTTCAGATGTCCAGAAAAATATCCTCTTGAATAATTTTTGTAAAAGAACTGGAACATTCATTCTAAAAAAATGTAACCCACCTTAACCAGAGCTTTCAGCGTCTGAAAGGAAAATAGCACAGGCTGTCATAAACAGTTATTAGGATCAGAAGGAATGATACTCAACTTTTAACACTTTTTTCATACTATCATGATGTCACACTTAAGTCCTGGGACTTTATCCTTAACTGAGACATGAATGTTACTGAAGAAAAGTGCTGTACAGAGTTCGGAAACATGTCAGCTGTGGAAAAACTGGACTGAGTAAAAACCTTAGGGTAATAAGATGACCAGGCATGAATACAAATGTATATAATTCACACAAG
>WEKY01053597.1:3335-68536 GCA_013390045.1 Picathartes gymnocephalus
ATTTATGAAGTCATTCTTGAACTCATCTCTTCAGATATTAAACTGCCCTATGAGGAAGAAAATGGACTACAATAGTAAATAAAAGGTTCAGTGACAAACACAAGAAAGAGAAATAAAGCGGATATCTGTCTTACAAAGAGAAGTACTCTATACCCCTGTGAGCTCTTTTATTTAAAATAATTTTGGCATCTTTAATCTTATATGTATAAGACATGTACTTTATATATAGGTGTACATATACTAAATACGCTACCTATATATGTAATATATACATAAGATAGATGGATAGATCTATCTTGCATGTGTATATATATATATATATATATATAATTTAAAAAATGAACATTTCAATTAGAACAAGGTCTGCACTCATTTCTTAGAATGAGAGAACATATAAACCCAAATCGAAATCTAAATTAAATATACAGAAATGATGCAGCCAAAGTCCGAAGGCAGCTTTACAAATTCTACTGAAAGGGTTATAAATAGTGACACTGACAGATGTTAGAAAAACAGAAAAATCAGAAGAAGTCCAAAGGCATCAATATGGAATATACAAAGTTCTTTGATGCAGGTTTTTGCATCAAACAGTCTGGCCATTCAGTTCTGTTTATGACAGAAAACTGGAAATTACCATGGGGTAATTCATTTTAAACTTATTTCATTACTCACAAAGGACTCTACCTTGCAACACTTACTAATGCTTTGTCAGGAAAGATTTAGTTGTTCACCATGATATAGGTTCTAATTATTCTAGGTCTTAACGCCACCTCATTGCATCAAATTACAGCAATTCAGTCTCTGTCCTTCATCTCTACACTGTTCTTCAAATTGTTTCCATCTAGATTATTAACAAATCCAAACGCAACACAATCTGGACCTATTAACTTTCTGCATAATTCACATAATTTGGTCCCCATTTATTTTCTTAGTACTCCTTGAAGCCACTTGCAATCAGCCCCAAGTTTTGGATTTTGTGCATTATTTGTACAAAAAGGAAGTAGAAACACTGTATTAGCACAGTATGAAGCGATGAAAGCCTGGAGAGCACAAATAGAATTGATCTTAGTTTACGAAGAAAGCCATCTTTGCAAGTTGTTGGCATCCAGTTGGAAGGACATGACATGGTACTCTACTCGTCCAGCTGCTGTCTGACATGCTCAGAAGAGTGAAATGAAATGGCTTTAAAAGCACCAGACCACTCAGTTCCACTGAGTGTTACAACATAGTTATAACCCATATCCAGCTCAGTATTAGCCTAAGTTCACAGGGGATGGGAAGGGTAAGGACAGGGATGGTATCCTCTCACCCATCACTGCCTTGCAAAGGAAACCTCCACCTTCCTTCTCAACAGCAGCATATTAACATATCTGTCAAAGGCTAGATATTAAAACACTTTTTCTTTTAGATCATGTTTAGAAACTAATTGTCAGCAGAAAAATATTCTTATGGCAATAACAGCACATAGCTAATGCCTATTACAAATGAAGGCATTTCAAAACCTCCACTGGTTATGTTGGCTGATATCTGCTGCAGACTGCACATGAAGCATCTTCGGAGTACACCATTTGTCATTTATTTGTCAAAAAATATGAAATTAAGCATTTTTTTATAAATATGGCAATAATTCTCACTGAAGAAATTATAAAGGCACTAAAAAGTGTACTAATTATTTTAACAATAAACTTTTCCATAGAAAGCTAAAAATAAAAGGAGTAGAACACTAATGCTTTCAACCACTGTAGATGCAAATTCACGTTTAAGGTGCAAAGACTCTTCTATGCCAAGGTCTTTTAGACAGATTTTTGGCATCGTATCACAAGTTGAAGGGTACAAAGTCACTGTACCTTCCATCTGCATAGTCTGCATCTGCACCTCCCCACCAGACATCTGAATCATCATCTTCAGCATCAGCTGAATCAAGATTGTCACTTTCCTCTGCTAATGGGCAGCAGACAAACTCCACACCGCGAAACTTGTCGATTCCACAGGGCAGCAGCATGCCATAGTCGTGCAGATTCATGCTCTTCTCACTACAGGACTGCAGAAAAGAGGAAGAAAAAAAGCAATAACAATATATGCACGGAGGAAGACTAAAAAATGTCAAAGACCTTGAGAAAATATGAAGGGGTTGCATACTGCCTTAGGAAGTTAAAGCTGACGAACTGCGTGATCTCTAAAATTTGAAACAAGATTTAGAAAGGTCTCACTTGCATTCACTACTTTACTGTAAGGAGCTCCCTACTTGTGTCCACTGTAAGCAATAAGCTCTCCTATCAGTCTTTCCCAGAACAAAATACTTGTCTCCTTCTATATACATGAAACTCCGTATCTTCCTGTCTAAAATCCTCACAGGTGCTGCCTCATAAACAGAAAACTTGATGACAGAATCATTATTTAATGTATTAACCCCAATCCTGATGCATTAATGCTACTGAAGACTTTGCTGCAAGGTAAATCAACATTTGAAATACCTCTTACATTGGAAACACACTGTGTCTGGTCTGACACTTCTGCCAGTACAATACCTCCTAGCCTTGTTTGGAAAACAATCAGTTGTGCATAATTATACCTTAAATATAGAGTGATGTATGACAGGTGAAAAAAGGAAAATACTTCAGTGGCGCACAGTGAACGTGTTCTTCCAGGCTATTGCCATTGCAAGTAGTCAAAATGAACTAGAATTTCTCTGCATAAAGGTTGGTGCTTTAAATATTTCATTTAAGTATAATTCAAGCAAGAACTGAAAATTTGAAAGCTGATCACATTTCAAATTTAATCTCCAGAAGGCAGAATAACGTACAAGCTAAGAGGTTCCAAAAAAACCAGCAGTCAGAAATCTTGGAAACTCATCTCAGTTTTTATTCCTAAAACCTCTCTACATAAGAAAAAAAAAAAAAAGGCCAAAACACATTAGCAATTGTAACATTGTGTTTCTATTTTCAGTTAAGCACAGTTAAATTACAAAAACTCTGCCTGCAAAACGCCTTTGGCTAGTCCTAGTTTGATGAGCTCTTCTACCCTTTTCTGCTGAATTTGACATAGTGCACTCCCTGAGGCCTGTTTGATCTCTGTGGGCACCTGGCATACCAACACCCATGATAAATAATGGATAATATCCACCCAGGATAATGATTCAAGGCAAATCCTAGGCATTTAGTTCCAGTGCTAACACAGGAAAATGGAGGAAGGAGAAAACAGTGAGTTTGTGAGCGAATGTGAAGAAAAAGATGGTGCTATGAAAGAGGGTCAACGTTCAAAGGTCAATGGTTAAGTATTTAGTCATGGACTCTAATGTGCTCTGACTCCCATTTCCTAACTTATAAAAAAACCTAAAATGCCATTCACTCAAACATTAGAAAGCATTGCTTTTTGTTTTCCATGTCACTGCTATATTTAAAGTCATCCTCAGAAGAGTGACACAGCTTTAAAGAAGGAAGGCAGGAAATTTTAAGACAGATGAATGTACCTCTTTAGCAACAGTATGCCAATGCAGGTGAGTTTCACACACATCCATTCTTTCCTGGTGAAGGAACTTGCACTTGTCTGGCACCAGAAGGGCATCACTCACAAACTCGCCCACTGGAAGGGAAAAGAAAAAAACACCCAAGAAATATTAATTTTGCTTCCAACATCTCATCCTGTTAAACCTCTAGCTACTCCTAGGAGCTTTTGTGAATGAGTGGTAGGTTTGCAGAGAATGGAACAGTTTCCAGATGGTGCTTCAATTATGACCTTCTTCCAATTTGGAAAGGAGCTCCTATCTTTGATTTCAGATGTATTTGTTTATGAAAACTGCAGCATAATAAAATTTGCAGGACCCATTGCAGATGTGTGTGGTGCAACATGAAGTCAGGAGTTGGCAGATCTAGTTCCAGCAACGGGACTACAGGGACAACTACATTTTGCATCTTAATAGCAGTAGGGAGGGACAACTACATTTTGCATCTTAATAGCAGTAGGGAGAGCTTATGAAGTGTTCTGAAATACTCTGGTGTTCTACGTAAAACAATTGACATCAACACCTTTTTTCAAAGCATTTGAGAATATTTCCACTGATACAGAGCTAACAGCAACACAGTCAAGTTATTGTTGTTTATGCAGCCTCTTCATGGCACCCTCATTTCATCAGCCAGATGAACCCGGGTTAGCACAGAAGGTTGATAAGCAAGTAGAGCTTATCAGACAGGGAACAAGATGATTCATGATCACCAGAACATCTGGTCAGATCGAAGTGGGTGAAGAACCTTTTTTCCCAAGGACATAACTGACCAAAGATATTGTTCCATCTTCAACAGCAGAACAAAAATTTACATGCTCATGAAATAAACACTGCTCACAGCATGAGTACTCAGAGACTCAGGTGCTAAGTAACATGATTTATTAGACTAAAATCACTGTAATTCTGTACAATTCTGGCATTGCAATTAAATAACCCCAAACCCTCTCAAAGATATTTTAAAGGGAAAATTACAGAGTACTTTAGAGAAATGTATATACTGAACAGATACTGGATTGTGAAAGCACATGACTCAGCTGGCATAAATCAGCTCCCTGAAGCCCACTTGTCTGTAGCCTCCAAAAAACTACAAAATCAAGATGGTTCAGTGGCTACTAGGATGTAATAATAGGTTAATTTATCAAAATGAGATGACTACAAGTTTACTGTTGAGTAGAGAGTCATCTCAGGGAGCTGGTGAAGTGGCACTTAAGGCTTACAATTAAAAAGTCAGTTTTAAAAATAACCAACACATAATGCATTGGAAAAAAGCAGAATTCAACAAATACATACTTCTGCTAATCACCAAGATGTGTATTTTGCACTGAATTCCTTGCTGTATTTCAGTGCCTTTGATCTGAAACCCTTAAAGTGAATTAGTCAACTAGAAACTAGTAACTAGTTTCCGTAACTCAGTTAGTTAACTGGGGAAAAAAAAATTTGTTCTTTTTATCCTTCCCTAGCACACCCTAATGTCTGCAAATTAACAGAAGTGTTTTCTAGATGCATCCACAATTACCCTGCAAAAATAATAAATATACTTTCTGGTAATCCTAAATACAAAATCTGCATTTTCATTTAATGAAGTCTCAGTTCTCAGCAGTGTCACAAACAAATCCTGCAATGAAATTCACATAAATCTGCAGCTTTTTGGGGACCAGCCTGACACACACCTGAACTTTCTCAGGCCACAAGCATTTGGCAACTGTTAATGCTTTAATTTAGTCAAGTGCCTGAGCAGTGGGCAAGCACACAGGGACTTTGCTGAAGACTCAAGAGTATGATGACTTCATGCAGAACTGCAGTATCCTGTACCTGGGGAGGAATAACCCTGGGCACCATGACAGGCTGGGGGCCAACCTGCTGAAGAGCAGCTCTGCAGAGAAGGACCGGGGGTCCTGGGGGACAACAAGCGGTCCCTGAGCCAGCAGGGCCCTGGGGACCAAGGAGGCCAGGGGGATCCTGGGAGGCAGTGGGAAGAGCATTGCCAGCAGGTGGAAGGAGGTAATCCTGTCCCTCTATTCAGCCCTGGTGAGGCACCTCTGGAGTGCTGTGTGCAGGTTTGGGCTCCTCAGGATGAGAGACCTGGAGCTCCTGGAGCAGGTCCTGTGGATATTACAGAAATAATGAAGGGATGGAGCGTCTCTCTTATCAGGAAAGGCTGAGGGAGCTGGGCCTGTTCAGCCTCGAGAAGAGATGAGTGAGAGGGGAACTCATCAATGTCTGTCAGTGTCTGCAGGGAGGGCTCAGAGCATGGGCCAGGCTCTGCTCCGTGGTGCCCAGCAATGGGACAAGAGGCAACATGAAGAAACAGACGCACGAGGAAGTTCCACCTGAGCATGAGAAAGAACTTTCCTGTGCAGTGACCAAGCACTGGAATAGGTCACCCAGAGAGGGTATGGAGTCTCCCTCACTGGAGATATTCCAGAACCATCTGGATGCAATGCTGTGCCATGTGCTCTGGGATGATGCTACTTGAGCAGGGAGGTTGAACCAGAAAGCCCACTGTGGTCCATTCTAACCTAACCCACTCTATGATTCTGTGAAAAGTAACACAATCAGATGTACCACTGAGTTACAGCCACCAAATGGAAGACAGAAAGCTGTATGTCCAAAGTTCTGGGCAATGCAGCTTGGGCTGCAGTGTCATTAAAAGTATGCATGAGTATGTAATTAATTTAAAATAAAACACATTAAATTTTGAGCATCTAATTATATCAACCAACTCATAACAATACACTACCGAAATAGTAGATGTTTAGACGTCAGTGAAGATGAAGTGTTAGATGCGACTACCACGCAGAAAATGCGCACTGCTTTACAGAATCATATTGCTTGAAAGTAAGTCAACAGCATCCTCATAGTAACCCAAATTCTCATTTCAAATGAAGCTCCATGTTGTAAACAATTGCTGAATTTCACAGAAATAAACAATCCATTGGAACAAGCCCTCCTCTGCTTTTTGGAAGGAACAGAGGACCTGGGGAGAAGGATGGCTGTACATGGTAATATTCCTTCATTATACAGAATTATAGTAAATTAGATGTATGAAAATCTAGGCAATAGCAATCACTTGCAACTTTACATATGATTTCTATTGCCTTCAATTCTATTTTTATTACAAATAAAATTGAATTCTGTCCATTGTTTAGACATACACAGAGCTCATGTTCTAGAAACTTTTTTCATTCCTTTCATGATAATTACTACTGAAGTTTAAATGCAAAGCTTTAAACTTCTGTTTTATTTTTGTTGTTTCTTTTTTAAATAAAATAATGTTCAAGAAGCAGTTTGACGAACGCGACTGAAGTAATTTGACACCCGCAACATTTAATTTGCTTGGACTAGTCTAATAGAAACACAAATCCATCAGAAAGAAGCACTTCTAGCACTGCAGGCTTGCAGGCAAGCTTCCACCTGTATCGTTCCTGTACATGTTTAACCTTCAATTATGCTGAGTCATAAGATTTCAAGAATTCTTTGCTTTTTTGAATGAGTAACCCACAGATTACACTGGGCAAACAAGCACATGTGAAGGGAGAGCAATCCTGCACCTCCAAAGAGAGGCTCTAAAAATAAGGAAAAATTATAACACTACTTTTCTTTGCCAGTACATGCCATGACAGAGAGTTGTGCATTACTACATTTCTTTGATGGAGCAATCTAGCCCAGTGCTAGTTGTAATTTCTACTATCAGATGATGCCATTGCTGAATTCAACTCCAATATTATTTTTAATTCCAACACAGCAACATAATGACTTTGCATCGTATCAGGCTGGTCCTCAACATCCTGCCTGTGATGCTTAAGCAGCATAAGCACTTCCCTAGGTAGCAGTACTGCCTTAAAAGCCTCCCTGGCCCCAAGCTGTCCCTCTGTCCTTACCAGCACCTTGTCCCTGCTCCCACAGCGAGTCAAAGTAAACCCTGACCACACCATGGATGCGGGGACTTGCAAAATTTGTAGCAACCACAAAGTGTTGGTATCATTACCACCACCAGCACCACCTCTGCCTTATATTTATCACTGTTTTACAGTACTTTTCTGCCATCTTCAGCACCTCTTGTATTTTGATTACAGCTGTAAATATGTCCTGTGCAGAGGTACTCTAATAATAAACCATGATGGCACCATTTGTGTGTTGATGAGTTCATAAATCACTACATTCTCTCAGGTTATTCAACACACCAATATAACAGCTACCTGTGTTCCAGTAGCTGCTCACCCACTGTTGCAGGGAAGGGCTGGATAAAACCAGACCCTGCTGGTTTATGGGTTTCTGCCCATCTGGAGAAAACAGCCCTAAAGGAGAATGCTGAGTAGAGGTTGTGCTACCACATTAAAACCCACCACCATGTACCCATCATTCATATAAGTGAAGGCTGCCAACATCCTGCAAGTTGCTTCGTGCTAAACTTTCCACTTTTAACTGCACAGCATCACAACACAGATTGTGTCAACACAGTAAGTCACATTTTAATTTTGTTTTAGAAGTATCATCTTTGCCCACCACAATGCCAGTAATCCCCCTCCTGATGTCCAGTTCTCAGTTGTGTTTCTAGCAGACGTCTTTTATTGCCCCATCCTGGTGTATCACAACAGGTTACCAGCTCACATTGTACAAAAACAGTTTTGCCAGAGGTTATAATGCAACATTTTAATATTTAATAACGTTATTTCAGTCAAGGACATTCTATCATCCGAAAAATACTCTTGGAACAACAACAGATTTTTTGCCATAAGACCAGAAGTTCTGGTCCAGAAATTTCGTTTTTCGACAGAGCAAATACTAAGAAAATCATTAAGAATCAACCTCTAACAAAAGAATTTGGATTATAGTGAAGGCAGCCATTCACACAATCTTTAAAATCTTCCGTCTTGGTTTAAAAGACAGGTGTCTGCCAAGGAAGGCAGGAACCTTCCTGGGACGGAAAATATGAACGTCTTCCCTTCAAATTATTATAACTTTGAAATTACAGGGCTTTCAGGCAAAGATATGGGAAAAGGAATAGCAGTTCTTTACTATATACAAGACAAACAAACAACAACAGTGGCAGCAACAACAAACAAATCCAGAAACCCAACAACAGCCTTCTGTCGGCTGTCGAGCCCCTTCCCCTTGGGTGCAGTTCCGGTCATGGCCAGCAGGGGCGCTGGTGGCTCCCGGCCGGGCAGGGCCGGTGCGATGATTCCCCCGCGGCTGCAGGGGGCGCTGTGGTGCCAGCTCAGCCACCTCTCTCCACTGGCAATGGCGGCTCGGGTGGAGAGAGGGAGGGAAAAGGGGCTTCCTTTGCAAACTCACAGGCAGCCGCCATTCTCAGGGACACTCCAGGTGACAAAATGGACTACAGAAGGAACCTTGGAGCAGCAGGCTGGAACAGCGGAGGTGAGTGCACTCAGGGTGGCAAAAAAAAAGTATAGCAAAGACTCCAAAGCCAAAGGCTCCAGGAGGACACGGGGTATAGAGTTAAAGTGTAGGAAAAAGCCCAAAGCAGCAGGAGGAAACAGCAGAGCTAGGCAGCGGCAGCCAGGCTTTCACAAGCAGCCGGGAGACGCTCCCTCCGGAGAGGAGTCAGGGTCCCCTTCCCACTGAGGTCAGATGTTGAAAAGATCCCAGTTCAACAGCCGCTCTTGCGTGCAGAGGCTCACCCAGAAAAAGCAGTGAAGGATAAAAACTCCGCAGTGGCAGCAAATCCCCGGGCAGCAGCAGTTTGGCACCAAAACCACAACTGTCTCCTCTCTGATCTCGAGAGCAAAACAGGGAGAGGGGGCTGAGCCCAACCCCTGACCTCCAGTCAAGTCTCACAGTATCTCTGCACTTCCCAAGAGAAAACCCCCCAGCTACCAAGCTCACTCCCTAGCTAAGAGACTGCAGCTAAATGCACCTTCTCCCCACTGGCCACATCTTTTGTCTCTTAAGTACCCATTGTTGCCATCTCTCAGGCAACAAATGGGAGAAAAATTTGCTCTGAGAAAAAACAAAAAATAAAAGAAAAAAATCCTAACCTCCAATATCTTCTCTAGGAAGAAAAAGGCTCAGCAAGTGGGCACACTCCTAACAAGATGATTGCCCTATCTGTGTAGTGGAAGGCATCAGGGCAAAGTAGTGCAAAATAACAGCACCGTGTGAGATATGGTCCTGATCAGCAGATTTTCCAGCCACTCCATAAACTAGATGGAATGTGAAGATCCTACCAACGCTGCACAGAAAGAAACCAAAGGTAAGACGATAAAGGTAATAAAAGAAAATCCGTGACAAAAGCAAACGCATGCTAATAGATGGCTGCAGACGGTTATGCTCCAAGCCAAAAAGTAAGGATCTTCAGAGAAGTGCTTTCCAACAAAGCCTGCGTTAAATTTTGCATGAAGAGGTAGTGCACATGCTGAGGCTCTGGGGCTCAAGGCTTCATTTTCGTGTCACCAGTAAGAACAAAGGCCTTGCTAAAACAAATTTACAAGCTCAAGTGCCTGCAGAGTACATATTTGAGAACACTCAGAAAAATGTGCCACTTCCCTGTGACTTTGCATAGATTATCCAGAGCCATCCCACACTTGGCATGATGCACCAAGGAATAGATCAACCCTTTTCCTGTCTTGCTGCCCTGGGGCTTTGCTCTGCCCTGCTCCCCAGCTCCAACACCTCTGCCAGCTCTAGCGCTCACATAGACACATTTCTTTAGTACATATTATGTTATGCATACAGTACTACATCTATTCAAGTAGACATAACTTTAGGAATTTTCATTAAGTGTGATGTTTACCTAAATCTTTATGTTTTCTCATTTATAACATTGGTGATTAAAAGTAAGCTGCAATCTGCATCAGAGAGCAAGCCATATGCACTGGCCTCAAGTTCAAGGAAACAAATGCTTTCTTGAAAATGCTTTTTCTTTTTTTCAGAAGTCCAGAAAAGCAGAGAAGATGCAAAGCACCTAGATACGTTAAACACTTTTCAGTAAGATGGTTTAGTAAGCACAATTATCTAGCGACAAAATGAACCAGCAAGAGTGCTCTTGACTGTATTAGACTCAGTACCTACAGACGAAGAGAAGAGGCTGCACCAGTCAAAATGTGGTTTGAAGGAGAGTTTGCTGCTGTGCCCAGCCCCCAGCAGGTAGGGATGCCTGCTCCAGCCCCCAGCATGGCTGTTCTCTGAACTTGGGCATGACACATTAAGCCATATGGTTAAAGATCTTCACTCTAGTTTGAAGCTTTTACAGCCTATAGTAAACAAGGGACTTGTAGATTTCTTTAATTTCAAATTTAATTTTAAATGTAAGTTACAGGCCTCTCCCTAAAACCTATCCATCAGCCAACATGAAGGCAAGATGGTGCTGACAAAGTGTGTCTGTGCCCCAGCAGCCTGAAACGTCTATACTTTTGTGATGAGAAGAGCCTTAACTCCTGCCCATAACAAAAACAGCTCTGTAGCAAAACTGTCCCCACTCCCTCATTTTATCTGTAGCCTGTAACATGAATTTCAGTT
This sequence comes from Picathartes gymnocephalus, assembly GCA_013390045.1. NCBI lineage: Eukaryota > Metazoa > Chordata > Aves > Passeriformes > Picathartidae > Picathartes > Picathartes gymnocephalus. The sequence goes on from WEKY01053597.1 coordinate 14,320, forward strand.
AGAGACCCACAACATTGCAGACAAACAGCAATGCAGGTCCGAATTTGAAGGGTAGGAGCAGAAGCGACAGCATGACCTGCGCATCCATCTCTGGTGCATGAAGTGGGAATAGCTGCAACTCTTCTGTCTTCCAGAGGCTTGGCCAAACCCCACATTAACCTCAATATTTACCCTTCATCCTTGAAGTACTAAGAAATTATTTTCCATAACTATAATTGGGGGGTGGAGGGGGTGGATATTGTTCTGTTCTTTAGTCGGCATAGCAAAAAATATACCCTGACACGATGACTCTTAAGCAAATCACCTTCACTATTCCAGGCTACAAAAGGCATTTTTTGGGATGAGCAAAGCTCTCCTATTACATTAAGAACTGACTGATAATTCTAGTTGTACTATATACATTAGTGTCTTGATGCTCTTACAACAGTGTTAAGAAATCACGGCAATTAAGGTACTTTCCAGAAACACGGTGATGGCGCACAACACATAACATGCTTGGGACACGAGATGGAGGTAAATGGAAACCCTTCTGGAATGGACTCATGGACATCTAAATATCCACACGTGCACCACAAGGCACTCCAGCCTCGATACATCACATGATCTACTGTGATTTTTGGCAAGTCCAAATACCGCACACAGAACTCTGGAGTCAAAGGGCTAAAATCCTTTAGGTACAATCCATCAAAGTATATTTATCTGGACTAAAACAATTAACTATGTATGAAGAAATATACATATCATTCATTCGTGGTGCTTATTATGTCTTCATTTTCATAGGGTACCATACATTAAAAAAGCTTATTTCTCAAAACTTCTTCCTTCTTCCTCTGTAGTTCTTCCATCACATAAATGGAATTTCTGCTCACTTTGCTATTTTGTTGCCTGACTGAATTTTCTGATATAATTGTCTTACTTCCCAGATAGAACACAAGATCAGATTTGATGCATTATGCCATTAACAGATAAATCTGTTTACATGCAAGAAGATTCAAATGCACATCATCACACACTGGCATATTTTATAAACAAAGCAAATAAACATTCTTTAAAAGTCCACAGCACCTCAACAGTTTATTCAGCTTTAAGTTCATTTACTTCTCTCATGCTTTCTACTTGTCTCCCCAATCTTTAAAGAAAAATTTTGCTGCGAGTTCAGTAAGATGCCTTTTCTGTCCCTCTCTTGCTCAGTAATGCAACATGAAAGAGCTGTGATAAAGCCCATTACCCTACCACCATGCCACATGGATTCTTGCTCCTGTCCCACCTTCTTAAAAGGCCTATGAAGTCAAAAAACACTGTCCCAGAAGTTATCAGTGTGACTAGCAGCAAAGATAATCTCAAAAAAAGCTCCCTGAGGGATTTTCCCTTCAGTTTTCCACCTCTAGGTACTCACCCTAGCAAATTTGCTTGCCCTGCACCACAAATCAAGAGTTTGCCTCTCAAACACAGTTTATCAAGAAGCAGGCCCAAAAGCAGGCTGCAAAAATCACCTTGGGAAGATGACAAACTTCTGGACTGAGCTGCTCTCCCTTCCAAATCCTTGGCACACAGGTTATATCTGCAATGCTTCCCCCACAAATGAGAGAGTATTTGTTGCAGACACAACCCCTTCCCTCACAATTACATAATCCTGCCTAATTTACTGGAATTCTGAGTTAGAAAACAGCAGGAATAATGAAGTCTGAATAGCCTGACACCATCTTGCCTCAGTCACAGAGCTCTTATGTGATTTTGCCCAAGTAGAAATCTTTTCTTCTCCTCCCACACTGTACTTAATTGCTTAATGCTTCTTCCCCTCTCTTTTCTACAGCCCCAGCAGACTCTTTAGATCCACTTTTTCCTTTCCACTCCATCATGGCAGTAATTCTGTCTGACTAATCTGCAGGAGAACATGCTCAGCTGCTCTGGAGGGCTACTGAACACATTGGTGACTGAAGCATAGCTGCTTACAGTGGTAAAAAAGATTATAAAGTGAAGGATGACATGAGTGGATGCTTGCTGCAGGGTAATTGGTTGAGAGTCTTGGTGTTTTTTCAAGTAGGGAGGTTGGTTTTTTGAGATTCCAGGTCCCACCCTAAACTGACAGCAGCACATCTGCCTAAAACGGGTCTACTGCAGTGCTATAAAAAGACCCAGCCATAAGAAGTTAGAAGGTGCTGAAAGCCAAGGTAAGTTAGGAAGACTGCTTCATCCTGCATACAGAATTACAGAGGGAGTTACTAGGCTCCTCAAACGGGAGAACAGAATAACCAAAAAACTGCTGGAAATTGTTTGATCTACAGAAAAGTCAATAAAATTCACATAAAGGAATAAAGCTGAAAAAAGAACAGTACCAGAAAACTCTAAGGAACAGATCTGAAATATGAAAGGCTTAATGAGACCATTCTGTGAAGATTTACTAAGATTTTGTGAAGAACCCTGGGCAGAATTCTGGCCACACTGCAGAAGGAAAAAAAAAATCCATGAGGAATATAGGACAGTGGTACCTTCAAAGATGAGAGTACTTTTACTCGAAACAAACCATGTGCCCTCAGAGGCTGCTTACACAGTACTGCCTAAGAGATGCAGTTATATCTTTGCCATTGCATGGCACTGCCATTCTGTTTGCAAAACATCCCGTCCCTGTATAGCTTTGTACAGCAAGGTGCAGTAAAAGAAACACAGGAAAGTTCCTTAAGTCACTGACAACCTCAGCCTGGAAAGGAAGTGCAACGGACAAGAGGTAAGAGTATCTTGACCTCCATGTCCCTGAAAACTGTCACAAAAAACAAAACCTGAGATGTTCACAAATACCTCTCCTGCTCCAAAACAGGTAGAATTCTTTTTCTTCCACAATGAAGTGCACACATCACTGTCAAGTACTTAGGGTGATGTGTAGGGTGCAAGACTGCAAGAAATAGGAAACAAAAGGGAAAAGACCCAAAAGATTTCTGAACCCCATGTCATATATTGAGGACTTCCTATATCCAGAATGGTGCAGAAGACTCCAGATATTTGGGTATGCTCCTTTTAGCAAGGTAAGATTTTTCTAGTCTTATCCTTCTTTTTGTCACAATGCTTTAATACAGAGCAATTCTCTGTCATCCAGTGTATAAATCTACCAAACGCCTTTTGTTTTCCACATCCACTTCTTTTCATAGTGCTTAACTAACAGAAGCCATCATCGAGCACATACCAGGATCTCAAAGTCAGTACCTCTGAGTCAGCCAAGTAAAACGAAGTATACCAATATGGACATAAAAGGTATTTGGGGAACTGGCTGAAAGACAGGTTTTCTTCTAAAGAGGCATTTCCCAAGTACCACTGCACCAGAGGTCAAAAACACTATGTGGACTCACTAACCTGGAAGGCTCAAGAGGAGAAGGAATGTCATCCATACGGGTGCTGCATGTATGCTTAGAAAAGGACCAGCTATTGCCTCAAGAAAGGACACAATTCATCCTCAGGACAGAAAAATGACATTTGTACACCACTGCAACAGTCTTTATGCCAGCATCATCAGTCTAGTGTTGAGATATTGTTAATTTAAAAAGTCACAGATACTAAGAAAAAGCCTCAGGTGGTGTGAATTATTTTGCAGAAACACATTCTCTTCATCATTTTCAGGCTCCTATTTTATATAAAGTACACTCTGAGTTTTTTCATTTGCGTCTGAAAATATTAATTGCCTCCTATGTTGTAGTCTTCTGACTTTACTGAGACTCCCTTTATTCCCTGTACTCGTGTACTTAAGTTCTCTTTCAATTACACATTTTTTCATGACTATGAGCTCCTGTACAGCTCTATCAGGCAGGACAATAATAGAGCGTGGCATGACTCAAGTTAGGGGGAAACAGAGGAGCCTACTTGCACATGTTAACTCTACAGTAGGAAAGGAATCGGGTTATTCAAGGCTATTCAAGGTTATTCAATTCTTCTCTGTACTCAAGTGAGTTTTTAATGAAGTTGGTTTCCACAAACGTCAAGACAGAACAAAGGTTTTAAAAAATGAAAACATTTCAAAGAAGCTTTACAGAAATTATTAACAAAACTGTATACCATGATTTGATAAAGATGACTGATACTGCAGGACCTATTTTAGTGCCCTACCTTACGTTTATATATAAACACCAAATAAAATGTGCAAATACATTTCTAAAGAGCAGATACATTCCAAACCTTCAGGAATCCTGTTTTTGTGAATGTTTTTTCCCCCAGCTACCTTCAGGTTTTCACAAGCTGAAATTGTGTGTGAATTTCAAAACACATTAGGCTTCATAATTGCTATCAAATGCACAAATTTTAACACTTCAGCTATTAACATCACATTCTGTTACTGCCGAGCTGCACAAGTAGCTGCACACCAGCTGTCAGTGTTCCTGCTCCCTCTCTCACAGCAGGCAGCAGACATGTTTTGCAGTAAGACCTGCAAATGCAAATCTCCAACCAGTTTAAAATTTTGTGCCATCCCTCTGGCTGAAGGGATACTTAATGCACTTCACTATGTAGGATATACTTGGAAAATGGGCTCTGAAATGGCAACAACATCCAGTGAGAAGCAATCTGGATTAATGAATTCTTTAATACCCTATGTATTCCTACCAGTGACTTGCTAAAGACACCAATCAAATGGAAAGATGGCATAAAGATAAAATGCTTGGGAATAATTTAGTGCAACTGGGACCAGTAATCCCACTGTGCTGTGCATTATTATATGATGAGATGTTTCCCATAGGCAATTCTTCGTAATTGGAGTAGAGCATCTGGTGTTAGGAAAAAGGCAAGAGAAGAGCGTGCTAGTCACTGATGTCTAGAGGGAGTAATGACCATAGATAGGTAGAAAGAATGAAAATACTACAGACATTTAAAGTTTGGCCATCAAAAGCCATTTCAAATACTACCATTTCCATGAGGAATATAACACATATTAAACAAGGACATGTTTACTTCAGCAAGATTTCAATTCTGCTTCGCTGCTCCCCCTGCCTAAATACCTTCATATGGCATGTTTTAAAATAAAAATTTTGATTCCTTCTACTTCACTAGTAATTTAATCCAGTTGTTCCCCTCCTTCTCTCTCTTCTGACAAAGAACAGAAGTCAGTACGAAATCCAGTTCGGGCAGTAAATGTTTCTGCAATACCATCTTGTGCAAAGGCTATCATGAGTGAACAAGTAACTCAATAAGCAGCATTTGAAATAAATACCTCCATAAGCAGCAGCTGTAGATCAACTTTGCAGAAATACTTTGTTGGTTATTAACACCCTAAGCAATCACCTCCTGTAACACTGCTAAGTCCTCACCAAACTTTCACTGCAATTGTTACTACTCGTGGGAGAAGAATTATGCCATATTACCAGTGACATGGGAAAACAAGAAACTGCTTTGAGGCTTTGCAAAGTTTACAAGCTATCAAACTAACAATTACCTGACAAAACATGATTTTATTCTATACAAAGAAAAGCCTTTACCCATCTTGTAGGAAGGGTGGCAGTGTGGTCTGGCAGCTCAGCCATAGGCAGTTTGGATGGGATTGCTTGGAAGAGAGAGAAGAGCCTATTTGTGCATGTAACTTTGCTTTTATCAAGGAAGATAAAAGCAGCCACGTAGACTGAATGCAATGTCACAGTCTGCATTCAACCAGCAACACTTTTTAGAAATAAAATACTAATTATTAGCAACAGACAACTGATAAACACTGGCACTTCTTCATGTTAAAGCCAGTTCTGAATGGTTAGTATGCCAGGTTTTATGCATTAGGGCAATAGAGAACTTCTTGAAACTTGTCTATGGCTACCATTTACTGGTTTTCCACAAAATACCTTAATGGTTAGAAGTTTTAAGTTCTCTGATTTATAAACCAGATTAAAATACAAGGTTTAAAGTGAAACCTGGCTGATTTACATATTCTAAGATACAGAGTCGGAAGGAGTTTTTCCTGATGTCTGGAAAAAGGCAGAAGCTGGAACCGCATTGCAGGAAAGATGCTTTGGGGAATTACAGGCCAGTCTGCCTCACTTCAGTTTCTGGAAAATCATTAACCAAGTGCTACTCAAACCCACTTATGGGCACATGGAGATGATGATGATTATTAATAGCCAAAACAGATCTAACAACAGTAAATTGTGCTTGATCAGCCTAACTTGCCTTCTAGGATGAAACAGCAAAATTGATGAGTTAAGAACAGAGCAGTAGATAGCATCCACCTTAACTTTAGCAAGGTATGCAACACCATCTCCCTCATGCAACATCTTTATATCCAAGTTGGAATGTTATCGTTTTCATGGATGCAGTCCTAGTTGGGTGAAAAACTGTGCTGTGAAGCTCTATGGGTAATGGCTCCTGGCTTTACTGTACTCATGGCCATACTCTGCCTGCAAGTAAAAATACCACACCTCAGGTCTTCTTTTTGGTACTGGTTTTGTTTGGCATAATCTATCAATGAGGAGAAGACAGGCTGCCTAGTGAGGAAGACAGCAGACTAGAGAAATGATCTGCCTCACTGGGTATGCAAATTTTTTGGACCCACTTCAGATATTAAAAAATAGTTTCTAAAAGAAACACAATGCAAATACAATTTCTGGCTTCTATCATTAAACACGCCAAGAGAGGAAAGGGGACAGGATTCTGTTCACCAGGACTCCAACTCTCCTATCTTCAAGGGTAGGATGTGAAAGTTATAACTGTTACTAATGATGGGGCTGAATTGCTCCAAATAACTAAGAAATAAAAGCTCTGTATGGTCACTAACCCTCTTCTCATGAGTGCACTCAATAATCCAGAAGTCAGTTTAACATACTTCCCGCATTCAGTGAAAGTCAACAATTTCTGTGAATGTGCAATGGCACACAAATATTTAATATAAATATTACTACCTACAAAAAAACTCACCCACTTTATAACAAAATTGTTCCTCTCCAGTTCTCATTGTAAGAATTAACTGAGTGAACAGAACAGTAGTTACTGAGAGCTGGTAGATGTTCATGTTTTATCAACTGATTAATTTCAACGTTTCATTTTTTTCTGTTCATTGTAAATGAGTCATTATGGACAGAAGCCAAGTCAGAATTAACATGCAAGATCATGTTCTATTGAGAACTGAATCCTGCCCTTAAGGAATAATATAAACAGTATGTTCCATGCAAATACCGAGGGATATATAATAGTATTTGCTATTTGCATGGACTTTATGCTCAGAAACACTGCATAGTGTATTTGTCCTAATCCCCAATATCAGAATGAACATTTTTTTAAATTCAAACATCTTGTATCACATCAACAGATAAAAAATAATTGAGAGAGTAAATGGATTTTAGAGTAAGATGATCAACAGTAAGGCACACATTAAACTCTAAAAGAACAATAAGTATGTCATATTGTAGGCCTCCAGTAAGGATGACAAAATAAAACAGAATCAATCAAGATAAACCACTAGAGTGGAACCTTTTGTAATATATCTAAAAGGTCTATAAAAGCTTATTTTTATAAGTAAATCCTTTGTAGATTTCTGCCCCTAATCAGAAGTGTCTAGTTGAACCATCACTGAAAAAATTTAATGGCAAAACACCTATCCCAAATGTGTAAGAAAACATGAGAACGATATGAAAGAAAGTCAGTGCATTAGATATTCTTATATATGTTTGACAATCTGTATGTGAGCTGAAATGTATCTTCTGAGTTCCCACACAGAGAAAACACTAAGTTAGCTGAAGTGGGCAGTGCTCAGGAGAACCCAAATTCCATTTGGACAGCTACACACAACACAGGGAAGCAGAGAGCTTTAAATAACAGGTTAGCAAACAACCAGGAGCAAAAACTTTCAGAAGAGCAGATCAAAACTGGCGTTATGTTGTGCAGTTCCTCTGACGTCATCAGCAAGGCAGCACTGCAGATAACCCTCTAGCGGTGTTAGTAAGTAAAAGTGGAGAACAGACACAAAATGTGCTGCACTGCAACATCTACTGGTGGTGCTGCCTCTTTCCCCAAGTGCCTCTGCCCTAATTGCCCAGGTAGCTGAACTTCTCTCTCAATGCTCCTCTTAAAAGTTAGGCAGAGGAGACACCTTGTCAACAAACTCATAACATACTCAGGCCAAGACTGACCCAACAGGACAGCAAGAGCCTTAATTCTGAAGTGAAATTGCTGCCATGAAAAGCTTCACCTGTTTTAGTGATAAAGATGATAAAGGGACTGGAGCACCTTCCTTATGAAGAAAAACTGAGGGTGCTGGGACTGTTCAGCCTCATGAGGAGACGACTGAAAAGGGACTTCATCAATGTCTGTCAGTGTCTGCAGGGAGGGCTCAGAGCATGGACCAGGCTCTGCTCGGTGGTGCCCAGCAATGGGACAAGAAGGAAGGGGCAGAAACGGATGGACAGGAAGTTCCACCTGAATATGAGGAAGAACTTCTTTCCCGTGCAGTGACCAGGCAGCAGAAGAGGTCACTCAGAGAGGGTGTGGAGTCTTCCTCACTCGAGATATTCCAGGACCATTTGGATGCAACCCTGTACAATGTGCTCGGGCATGATCATGCTTGAGCAGGGAGGTTAGACCAGAGGATCCACTGTAGTCTCTTTTTAACCTCAACCAGTCTGTGATTCTGTACATAGGATTTAATTATTTAAACAAGAATTTTGTTTGGACTGTCATGGTTAAAAAGTCTTTTTAAAATATACTGCCTAACCAAAGCTTCAGATGACAGCTGCCAAAACAGGTATTAAGGCACTTTATTGCAGCATAGCCCTTCTTGCTCAGAAAGATATCTGAACCTGCCATGTCAGACAAGAGAGTCAAATAGTTGATGCTCCAGTTCAGCGAAACAAACACTTTCCTTCTAGCAGTACTTAATAAAAAAACCCCAAAAAACCTTTGCCAAATGAAAGGCCACATCAATGACTTCTTCCTCAAGTTTCCCCCAAAGGTGCTCTTTTATCCCATTTCATCCTCAGCTACAGTTGTCATGTGACAAACAGAAATCTTGAGAGATTAAGGAAATTCAGCGGCAGAGAGAGATGGAAAAAAGGGGTAGCTCTAGGCATCAGTGCCACAATAAGGTATCATCTACTGAGACCCAATTTCTAAGAGGAATCTTTGGGCATGAGTTATTCCACATCTCCTAGTGTGACACACAGCCCAAAACACAATGAAGACACTGTTCAGATTTTCTCTTTTGACATGCAGTTGACAACAAAAGGATTTTTGGCCAAAGAGCAGTATCATAGACATCTTCCTGACAAGCCATATTGCTGGAAGAAGGGAGAGGGACAAACAGGAAGAGGTGGCACCTCAAAGCACTTGGGAGGATCTGAAAGGCATCCTCCCAGTTCGGGAACATCCTTAACTGAAGTAACTGGCCAGAATACAGTGCATGCTATCTTAGAGAACATTTCACTTCAGAGCTTTAGCTCTGATAACATGCAAAAACCTGCTGTAAACTGGTTCTGTTTTAACAGACCAGATAACAATAACTGTACACAACTGCTCACACATAATAAAATGGCATAAGCTTAACTTGAAATTATGCCTTCCATTGTTATTAGAATATGAAAGTTACTTCTGAAACAGCTTGACATAAGAGATAATTTGTAAACTGAGGTCAGTTACATACTGAAAGTTGACATAAAATACTACAACTGCCCGTCATTTCAGAGAATTCCACAAAAAAGAAAGGTGCATGAGAATTCAGTATTACTCCTTTATGACATGTCAAAGTAACTTGGGGTATCGTTGTTATTTAATAAAGGAGAACAAATGATGTAGTAAAAAGGCTCCGGATAGGCTACAGAAAAACGTTAGATTAAGATTCAACTAGATATTCATTCTAAAATCTTTGTTTCCCAGACTAACTGAGAAAAAAGTAACATACAAAGTGTTTCTTATTTACAGAATGGAGCACAAGGTCATGTGGAAGGGAAGTTCACACTGTAACTAGAATGAAGTTTGACTTCTTTTTTGTTTCCAAAATCTGAAACATGAAGATGTAAAAGGAAAAGAAACATGAAAGATTTATTACTTCAGTTTTCTACACTAACAATACAACATTCATTGTGATTTACACATGCTATGTTCAAAGTCAACCCAGTATTTCAGAGTATAAAACTCAAGAGAACTTGAAAAAAACCACTCTACATAGCCAAATATTTCAGGGATCACTGATGAGCCTCGAAGCTTGCATTTTCAATAAACTGTGAAATAAATTTCAAAAGCTTTCTTTTCAGTCATAGGAAGCTGTGTCGGGAGAGGTTTAGGTTAGATTCTGGGAAAAGGTTTTTCACCTAGAGGAGGGTTGAGCACTAGAATAGGCTCCCCAGGGCAGTTGTCACAGCACCAAGGCTGGCAGAGCTCACGTGTTTGAACAATACTCTTGGGCACATGGTGGAATTGTTGGGGCTGTTTTGTGCAGGGCTAGGAGTTGGACTCAATGATTCTGATGGACCTCTTCCAGCTCATGATATTCTATGATTATAGGGCAGGGTGCTCCAGTGCTAAGGAACGTCTAAGATAGTCCTTTTCCCAAAGCGTCTGTAATCTCTGTTGGGTGGATCCAGACAACTGCAGTCACAGGAGCTCATCATGAATAGTTAGTAATCTTCTAACAGATTAAGAACATTCACATGTGAAAGATAATGACTTGACAAAATAACAGACATTCAGAAATTGCACCCTAGGTTAAACTATAATAAAAACGAATGAAAACGTATCACATGTAAGACCAACTCAATTAGCAACAGCTAAAAGTAAAACAAAAACGAGCCTCCTTCAAAGTACGGAAGCTCAGACTTCCTAAGAAGACACTGCTTATGTATGTACCTGAGTACCTTCTAGAAAAAGACGTAAAAGCCAATATTACTACACAGCCAACATTATTTTATGTTGCCAAAATTAACTTTGATATCAAGTACTTAAGATTCAATTTTCTGTTGACCTAGTTGCAATGATCTGACAGAAAAATAGGGTAATTTAAATATTTTATACATCAAGAATTCACCAACAAAGCCACAGGGAGTTAAAGATCAAATACCGTAATGCATAAAGTAAGTAACTTCCAATAATCATGATCCTCTTTCATTATCCCTAATAGCTTTTTGCTGTCTTTCAGTATTTTAAACTGAACAATTAGGAAGCATTTTTAATGGCTGGGTTAATCAGTCTTAAGATACAACTCTTACCTATCAATTCTGTGGTTTTTAGGTACGTACAAACTCACTAAAAAACAACAAAAGGAAGAATCCTAAACCTGAACACATACCAGCACTCTGACAACAAAAAATCTACTGCATATACTGTATTACATATATTGATATTTTAATATGTTTATTATTTTTATATTTTATTATGTTTATATTTTTATATTATATATGTATTTTAAATCTTTTTGCTACAGTTAACAAATTATTAACTACTTTACTGTGCTGCTTAAAAGCACGTATTTCCTGAAAAGTAATTCTGATGTTTTGGTGAAAGCATTGTGTCACAAAAAAAAATACAAGATCAAGAAACCACTTAAGAAATTCAAAGTGATTGAGCTTAAATGTAATGTAATCTCTAAATTACATGGGTAATATTAGTACCAAATACTGTTGAAAACCATAAAAAAACACAACACAGACATAATACACAACTCAAGTGCACAATAACAGTGTTTGTCCAGCAGCTGCAGATACCCTGGAAGTGCTGGTAATTTGCATTTCACTCAGTGAGAGGTAGTTCAGCTATTCTCAGACCCAAGGGGACTCTAGAAGCTCAAACAGACATACACAATGATAAAAACAATGAACCGTGCCCAGTGTTCCCAAGGAATTCACCCATCTGCTTCCACACAAAGCAACAGTTCAGTGAGAACACTGCCTTGCTTTCGACTGCCCATGTATGCAGGACAGAGGACAATGCAGGCTCAGACAAGGAATGCCACAGGCCCAATCCACTGTTTCACTGCATTTCCAAGACTTCAACACCATGACTCATAACCAAGATTCTCCTTTCCACAGTGCCCATCACTGTGGTTTTTTTCTCCTTTGGATTTCAGAGCTCGAAGTATTATTATTCTAAGTTTCCATGATTTGTGCAGTTTTAATGTTGGACAATGCTCAAGAAGAATCACAATGCCAACACTTAAAAAAGAGACCAACAGTGCTCTTTCATCCTTCCTTCAAGATAATGGACTTGAAAAAAAGACTAAGGAAATCTTCAACCAATGTTATAAGCCACAAACGGGACAGAAATCATGTAGAAGAAAAAATATCTTAAGGTGAGATTTTTGTTAGGGGGTTGTTTTAAAAAATAATTAAATGCAACTATAAGGAAACATGGAATCACATTTTTCCCTGAAAAGGGAAAATTAAAGACCATTTAAAACATTCATCAGAAGCCACCAAAGGGGAAATGAATAACGATGTTTGTTATACAACACAACATCATCCTAACTAAGCTTTAAGTAGAATATCTCTCAGCAGTCAGGTCATCTAACAAACAGAGCATCAGAATCTTCCTTCAACCCAAATAAAGCAGCACCACAAACAACGCTCAGTCTTTGTCGATAACACTCTATTTAGAACACTTTAATAAACTGAATTTTACTGTAGTTTGTTGAAAAATAAAATAGAAACTAATTTGAGGTCATTACAGCTTTCTTTACATTTGCTGAAGTGCTGACACACACACAAACACCTTAACACTCAGAACCCAGAGTACATTTTTGCTATGACAGAAGGATATTTTTCCTTCATCTTAAATTCTTGTTGTAGTTTAAGCTGGCAGGCAGCTCAACTCCACATGGCTGCTTGCTCATCCATTTCCTGCATTGACCCCTCCCCACGGAATGGGGGAGAGAACTGGGGGGGGGGGAAGTAATACAGAGATAAAGACAGCCTAACAGGATAGAAATACAAATGATGAGAAATACTACTACTACTACTTCTCCTCTAAGAATAAAAAATTACTAGTAGTATTATATTGTACTACAAAACAAGCTTGCACTGACCACCCACGGACTGATGCCCAGACAGTTCCTGAGCAGAGTCCATGGCCAGCTCTCCTCCTGGTTTATATATTGAGTATGCCATGAATATCCCTTTGGTCACTGAGGTCAGCTGTCTTTGCTGTTTCTGCCCAGTTCCTCACTGGTGGGGTGAGAAGCAGAAAACTCCTTGACCGACTGCAAATACTGCCCAGCAACTAAACCAACGTTATTCTCACCCTAAATCCCAAACACATCTCTGTGCTAGCTAATTCTGTCCCTGCTGAAACTAGAACAGGGCTCCTTTGCCATCATGCTGAGAACAGACTGATCTCATCACTTCCAGGAAGGATCACAGAGTCCTTATCTGCTTGCTCAGGCAGCACGAAGTGAGGTGTGAAGTAGGATGACAACAGATGCACAGAGCTGATGAAGAACTGGGAAGTGGACACAAACAAAACTGTCTTGGATAGCAGATGCTGACAGGAAGAACAGAACATGCTGGGAGGAAAAGGCAGATGTCAAGGTAAGAAGAGGATTACTCTTAAGGAGAGGTGAAGAAACATCATTGCCTGGGAGACTTGAGTGGAATGGTGATGGACAAGACAGTAGCACCTGGTGAGCCAAAGAACAGAGCAAGGCTGGAAAATCTGGAGCAAGTAGCTCTTTAAGAAAAGCCAGACAGGGGCAACACCCTCAGAGATACAGAAAGGCAGGAGAAAAACAGGTTAGAAGGGGAAGGAGTAACTAGTCTGATGGCAAGCACGCTTTGTTACGGCAGAGGAAGCCACGTAAGCATGACAATGTCTGTCTCAGTCCACAAAACATTTTAGCTCAAGTGGTGATAAGCAGGTCAACACTGCATCACAAAAGGGCGTAAGGTGTACGCAGAAGAGCATGCAGCAGTACTTCCTCAAGACCCTGTTTCACCACAACTTCTACAGACACAACACTAGGGTCCCTAACACCTGATGAGTTATCTTGTAGTGAACTGCTGGCTTTTGAAACTTTGTCTCAGCATCCAAAAGACACTGTGGCATGTGGATGAGGAGCTCACATACACATTGTGCAACAAAATTTATAACTATTCAATTAATTCTGTTTGTTTGAAACTTAAAGCCTGCAAATTTTATTTGACAATCTGAGGTCTTCTCATGAAATACAGGGTAAATGACCATTTCTCATTTATCCTCTCCAAGCTACTCATGACTTTGCAAGTGCTGTCAGACCTTCCAGTCATCTGCCTTTCTATACTGGAAAGATCTAATCTGTGTCATTTCTTTTATGGGAGCCATGTCATACTTCAAGCACTACCCATCACACTCAACTCTTCAGTTTCCACTCTGTGCTTCTGAGGAAAACCAGAACCGCACAGTGTTCACAAATACATGAAGTCCATAGCTGACACAGTGGCACACTTACGTTCTATGCCTGGTTCCCCATTCCTTTCCTAATAATCCCTAAGACTGCTCAGTTTTGGCACTAATGAACATGTATTTTCACCGAACTAATAATCCTCAATGTCTCAGTTCTGAGAAGTTTGAAGCTACTCACAGTCTCATCATGCACATTAAGATAAGATTATTGCATTTTGGGCTTCTCCCATGAACACTGCCTTGACTATATTAATTTTTGCTTCCATTTTACATCCAGTCACTCAGTATCAAAGACCCTTCTGAAATTCTTCATAATTTGCCTTTATTAACTCTACCTTGAATAATTCAGTATCTTCATCAAATGGGTCACCTCACAATTTACCCTTTTTTACAAATCACACATACTTTGAACATCACTGGCACATGGACTGATCCCTTGAGATTCTATTGGTGACCTTTCTCTAGTTTGAGGATGGACCATTAACTCCTGCCTTTTCTTATCTTTATTTAGCCACATAAGAGTTTTCTCTTCTAGTCCATGGTAGATTAAATTCTTTAACAGCTTTTGGTAGTGGACCTTGTTAAATATCTTTTGAAAAATCAAAGGAGGCACACTATCCATTTGTCTACCTACTTAAAAAAAACCGCTCTTGTTCAGTATCATGCTCACTGACAAGTCCAATATTCCTGGATGTTCAGCACTTCAAATAAGTATCCTTTCTCCCAGACAGGCTTACTCAATTCGATTTCCAGAATATTCCCTAGCACGTTTTAGAAATGCCCAGTGAGTCCCAACACTGACTCTCCTTCTGCAGGTAACTGCATCAAATTTGCTGGCAACATTCAGTTCTACTCCAAGACCAGAATGTATTTAGCATGAGAATTTATAGCTGCTTTCAGTTAGGTGAGAAATTTTTTGAAAGATGCTACATATGCACATCAATTTCATTACCACCATGGTAAGATGGATGCTTCCTTTCTGTTCCTTTTCCCATCTTTCCTTCCTAAAATGCTAAAACAAACAATATGTTTTAATTAGCAGGATTCTCCCACTGCAAAATTAAGTTCTTTAGGTTGAAGGAAAGCATAATAAAAAAGATCAATCAGCTCTATGGCACTACAAAGATATTCGGATAAAAACTTCCTGGTCTGTCTGTTCCAAAAACTGGATGTGTACAATGAACAAGACATGAAACTTACGCAGCAGGTTCATGCATTGCTCACAGGTTGTGTGTGCGTGAACGTACTCATCTATCAAAACCAAAGGTCCATGCTTCATAAAGCTCCTTAGCTACATACACTCACATACACATTAAGACTGTTTCAAGCATTTTACAATTTGGAGCCCAATTACCAACAGAAACTTACGGTTTTGAAGTTTCTCTCCAGCTCCAGCTTCCAACTGCCAGTTAAGGATGACACTCCTCTCCCTTATGACATTTATGAAATGAAACCTATGATCTCTGAAGTGTTTGGGTAAGATTAGAGAAACTTTTGAGAGTAAAATTAGTTTTGTCTTCGGACAGGATCTGAGTGGTGAACAGTAACTTGGGCATGGGAGAGGCCAGCTGGACCAGGAAAGAAACGCAGAACAGCTCATTCAAGCATCCACAGTGGAACAGAGCAAGCAGACAGCCTCACAACCATAGCCTCCTTGGAAACCTCTGCATAGGAAGGGTCAAACTATAACCAGAGAAGCACCTGGGCTTCCCCTTTTTCTAATTTTTGAGCTCTTTTTAACCTTACAAATAGTCTTTTAGCACTGCTTTTTGAGGTTAACTCTTTTTATATAAAGCACTGCAGAAAAAGCAGAAACATCTGCTTTTAATCTCTGATACCTCAGCCTGGGCAGAGTTATAAGTGACAGAAAACTTGGTCCAACCAGTTTTAGTCATTCAAGCAGGAAAACTGATTTTTCTTCTTGAGCTCCTAAACACAGAAATGTTTACTACAATGTGTAATGGTGTCTTTAGCAGATAGCTATGAAGAAGATTTGCATACTGGTGACCACTTCCTGTGAGCTGTTGCTGAAGTGTGTACACTACCTGTTTTGGTTTCCTTAGTCCATTGTAAAGAGACAAATAAGCATATCATTTTCAATGCTTACCTATCAGAAATTATTTTACTGCTTTAGGAGTAGATCTGCAGAGCTGTGATGTTCGAGATCTCAAATAGTTTTTGTGTTGTGACCTTCTTATTAAAACCTTACTGCAACCACCAAACAAGTAAAACATATGTACATCCCAAGAATGCACAGAAATATACAAGTTCAGAATTCTTTCTTCTTCTGGTCTTACTGTACAAAAATTAGATGTTTTACATTTGCTCTTAGCCGTACATAAAGGTACATTCTTTAGGTCATCAGCAGAATGTTAATTTTGTTTTCTCTCCGCACTTCAGGGTTTCTATGCCTTCTGCTACGATCTGGCTAACCCAACAGCTGAACTGATGTCTGGCTTGAGTGAGGAGGTAGAAGCCTCCAGAAACAGAGTTGTGACTGCCTGAGGAAGTTTTTGTGCTGCTGCTTGGTGATCTCCTTCAGGATTTCTCTGCCTGCTCCCTACCTCTTTGTCGAGCTGATGGGATTTTGCCCCCTGAAACATGCCAAAGGCCACTTTAAATGGTTTCTACAGTCCTGCTTTGAGAAGAAAATACTTGAAAAGACATAGTTATAAACCATGAGGCAACAGACCTTCTTAGAATTATAACAAACCAATAAATTCATTACTGTTTCTATGAGCCATCAGTAACTCAACTGTCGCTGTTGTCCTGGGGATGGCACGGACCGCGACATATAAATCCACAGCACACAGGTCCAATCCATTCCACTTTATTACAAAACCGCGCGCCTTATATAGAATACTGCGCACAGCTATTATACTATTGGTTATTAAGATGAACACCCCTTAAAGCTATTGGCTAATGACAAATACTCTGTTTTCCTAATCCTCTTCTTAGCAAAACACTAGGTGCAGAGAATGTTGACATTCTTTGCTGATACGTTCTCATAACAAGCTTAACAGAACCATGAGAAGGTTGCTCTCTGCTGCAAACATGCCTGAGATTTTCTCTGCTCGTTTCTGACAGTATCCACACTCAACTGATATTTAACAGCCACTTTTTTCTCCATTACCAAAGCTGAACATAAAATCCAGGCCAGAAGCGTTCAGGTATAACAGAAAACCATTTCTATTCACTGATGCTTATCAGGGCGTGCTCTGAATTACACCACTGCAATTGGTGACCACACTTCAGTTACTGAGGCTCAAAAAGCTTGAGGCAACAAGCTCAACCATGACAATGCAGGATCCAGAGAAAGCTCTCACTACCAGCACAGCACTGAAGACGTGTTGACATACAGCCAACAGGGCTGGACCTGGGCAGGGACCAGTCTAGGGAGCATCTGCAAGGCCTTGCTCCAGTGGGAGGAAGCCAGTGTGCTAGGACACCTCATTATACCTGCAGAGTTTGCAGTTTCATTAAAAAAGTGCGTGGTTTTCTCATCTACCCACCAGCACTCTACCAAATATACCACTACTAGATAGGAATTCTGCCTGTGAGAGAGCAAAGAGAGATGAAATATTTCTGCCGGTAACAGTTACACCTTACACTGCACCGAGGATTTCTCTATCTAAGGCCACCCCACTAAGCAATTCAGACTGTCAGTACTTTTGGAGATCCTTCCATTCCTGTCAGCTAGTGTTGTCAGAAAAACTAGACATGTTGTAGTTGTGTAGGCTGAAACTAAGAGAATTTTTTTATTTTAGGAAGAGTGTGGTGTGAGGCTTGTCTGCATCACTCATATGGCTGACTGGAGACTGAAGCAAACTGGAGGCGAAAAGCTAAACTAACAGGGACAGGAAAACTCTGGGACAATTATTTAATGCCATAATTAGGCACTGTATGGTAAAGCCGGTGGAAAGTGTTTCCAATTACCCAGAAGCTCTGCCATTGCAATAGAAATAGGTGCAATGTGAGTTTAGAGGACGTAAAAACAGCAAGTTTTGCCAGGTAGTAGAAATATACAGCGCTTCACATTCTTGTGTGAAAAAATTCCACCATTAAAACTTCAAGTAGTTTTAGAAGAACTACTGCTGGGAGAACTGCCAATTACATATATCTTTATTTAAATCATTCATTCCAGGCATAACCTTGGTGTTTTCTTTGATATAATCGGCTAGGCATGCATATCAAAACTTGAGTGTGCCTTTCCTGACATCATGTTGGAGTTCAGGAGTTTTCCTTTTTTTTTTTTTCCCCCCCCAGGAAATTTTGTCCCATTTGGTTCTTGAGAGACTATAAAGAGCAGTACTTAAGAGACAAAAGATGTGGCTCGGAAGGGGAGGAGGGGGAAGGGTGCAGCGGCAGGGGGTTTTCTCTTTGGAAGGTCAGAGATACCACAAGATTTTGTCTGGCAGGGGGGTGGGTCAGGTACTGGGCTCAAGCTCCTCACTCTCTCTTTCTCTTGGGATCAGAGGGGTTGAGTTGCAGCTACCATGGGGAAAATTTGCTGCCACCGAGGAGTCTAGCCCTTTACTGCTTCTTCCTTACCATGCGTGAGCTTTTGCTTGTAAGAGTGGCCATTGATGTGGGACCCTGTTAACACCTAATCTCACTGGAAAGGACCCTCATCAGCTACTCAGGTGCCTCAGGGGAAAAACCCAGGACCCTGAATCCCTTCCCCTTGTCAGAGGATGCGTCTCCCAGCTGCTTGCGGCAGCTGCTTGCAGAAACCCAGCTGCCTGACGCGACACCCCACAGCTCCTGCTACAGCTGGGGAGTTTCTGCTACGTTTTGTTTGCCATCCCGGGTGTGCCCACCTCTGCCATTCCAGCCACAGCTCCAAGGTTCCTGCTACAGCCCATTTCGCCATCCGGAAGGACACCGGGATCAGCTTCCCGCCCTGAGTTTGTAAAGGAAGCCCCTTTTCTACCTCTCCCGCCAGCCCGCCCACCATTACCACACGGAGGGCAGCTCAGCTCGTGCCACAGCGCCCCCTGCAGCCGCGGGGGAATCATCGCACCAGCCCTGCCTGGCCAGGAGCCACCAGCGCCCCTGCCAGCCGTGACCGGAACTGCACCCCAGGGGAAACAGCTCCACAGCCGAGAGAAGGCTGTTACTGGGTTTCTGGATTTGTTGCTTGTTGCTGCCATTGTTGTTGTCTGCCTTGTTATACATACATATATATTAGTAAAGAACTGCTATTCCTTTTCCCATATCTTTGCCTGAAAGCCCTGTAATTACAAAGTTATCATAATTTGAAGGGAAGGCATCCGTATCTTCCATTCCAAGGGAGGATCCCACCTTCCCTGGCAGGCACCTGTCTTTCAAAGTAAGACACATCAACAAGTAACTTCACAAACTTCTAGAATAATAAAGCATGACAAGTTAATAAATATTTTCAAAGACATTTTTGTTAAAACCAGAAACAGAAGCCAGTTTTCCACGACATAACCAAATAGCAAAATATACTTTTCATATAACCTAATCCACTTGCTTATGAACAAATGACTGCGAGTAATCACATTCTGATTGACAGAGACTATATACATAATGAGATTCCAACACATCTGGATCCTTCCAACACAGTGCTCCCAAACATGCACTTCACACAGCACAGTTAATCTCCTGTAATTCCTCCTTGCCATATCCTGTCTGCCATGCCCACATAATGATCCACAAACACCCACATAACTGAGCTTCTCCTCTCTATCCAGGAGAGATATTTTGCCTGATAGAGAGGGGATGTATTTTGGGATATATTTCACCACCATAAAATGAAATGTAATCTATTCAGAAAAGCATTGCCACACATTTATCCAAGGTATTCAAAGAATCACATCTCTGGGACAAGGATGCCTGCTCCCACAACAAGCAAAGAACATGGAGTGAATTACTTCATTTCATTGGCCTCACTGCACTAATTCACCAGCTGTTTTTCCTCAGGTAAGTAGTGAAGAGAGGAGAAAGTGCAAAGTAGAACTACTTCTTGCCCACACTATCCCAACAGTGGCAGAAATTGTGCCCTCCTGCTCTGGCCACTGGCAGAGCTCCGACTAACACTTACACAGCCAGGTTGGTGGCCATGGTATTTTTTCAAAAACAGTTTCTGTAAAGGGAAGCATAAATCATTAGTTTCTTGGCACTGTCCGGTGTAACTCTGCAAGCTGTGCCACACAGCAAGTGGTGCAGGTGTGAGGGTGGCACACACATCTGAGACGAGGAGAAGGGAATTCTGGAGATCTTCAGTCTTCCACCAGCACATCTCACAGCTCCTCATCTTTGCTGTGTACCTAAACACATTCGTGGCTCTTTGTCAAGCACCACAGTCCTCACTCAAACAATGTAATTTAACTCTCTAAGATTTAGATTCAATTAGAACATTTTTAGGGAATACTTCTGTAGTCAATGCAAAGACACATGGCTGATTAAAGTAAGGGGTTTACATTTTACCTTGTTTAAATTATTGTTCTTATGCTTTAGTTGCATTCTCTTAAGAAAATATGAAACTGTGTAATCGAGTACATGTGATGGATGTTACTGAAGTATACAACTACAAATAACTGCTGTAACTACCGCCCTGCACAAGTCTCAAAGAGAAAAAACTCCTGGAGCTGGCAAGGGCTGTAGTGAAATAGGCTCTACACGTTTGAAAGCCTTGGCTGAAGATTATGATGCAAACAGATTGTAAAGATGCTCTGGCCTGAAAGCAGCCAGATCTCTGTCACTTTCTGTTTCTCAACTGTGAAAAATAATGTCAAGATGCAAGAAATTACTGAGCTGATTCAAGGTACTTGAAGTGATCCTCAGAGCAATGCAAAATTAAGACTCAATCCTCCAATCAGCTGCCCACTGACAAACTTTCTGTTGGTATCCTAATTCTTACCAGATGGATTTAACAGTAGTCTAGGGCAAGGGTCTACTGCACTAAAATGACAGAGGAATGGGCACCGGCAATGCCCAACTCCTGGCAGTGTCCACTAATAGCTACCACACTAAGAACAGGTGAGGCACACACAGACCTGACAGACAAGATGCAACTTTTTAAAAAATTATCTTTTAACACTGAAGAAGTACTAGGAGGAGAGAAAAAACAACTTAAAAGCTCTCTGGACTCCTTAGTCCTGTAAAACAACATGATTTAAGAGAATGTATTCCAAGACAGGCATTTATTTAAGGTTTATTCTAGTCAGGGTCAAAAGATGAATGTCTGTCACTGTTGCATCACAATGACGACACATAGACTCCAGCTGAGAAGGAAAGGATATATATATTTATTAATTTCCAAAGTAGTTTATATATCCTGGTTCGCTTGAATGGCATAAGGAGATTGGACCTTTGACCATCCACCTCTTAACAGCATTGGCTGGGCACTAAATACTGCCTATTTCAAAACACTGTTCATGGCAGTAACATAAACAACAGCTGCAGAGTTTGTTGACATTATTTCAATGTTCATTTCACACAACACCAAAGCACTGTTCCCAGATATCGCTCTGTGAAAGTATAACTTTCACAGATAAACAGGCAGAAAGCTGGAAACTTCTCAGCACCCAAGCCTTCAGCATCCACAAATGTCAGCATATGAAATGGATAACAAACACAGCATGTCAGACACAACTACATAAGCTTCAATTACAAAGAAATCAGACAAAAAATAGCATATGTGGGGATTTTAAAATAAGAATTAAGAGCTAAGGGCTTATGGGAATGAAGTGCTTAAACATCTTTAAAATTTTTGCATCCAAACCTTGCTACTTGAGATAGCAACCATACAACTTGCAATGATTTTTCTTTCAAACCTGCACCTCTGCAAGGAACTGCATATAGTCCTGTCCATAAATTTATTAACTTCCTTCCACATGATTAGACTTCTTACTCCTTTACCACAAGACTGTTGGAGCTCCTTATACTTGCAGATACTTCCTTATAATTTGCATATTAAATTTATTCATAGCCAATTTATATTCATTTGCTCTTGTGATGACATTGTCTTTTAGCTTAAATTAGGTAGCACGACCTCTAGGGCACTTACCAAATCTACATAAGGATAGAGAGTCCTGGGCCTAAGAGTTCATTTTTCTTAATTCAGAGCTTTGCTTGTGGTGACAATAAAAGAAATAATAAAAATTAGTTTTTATAGTTCTACCAGTCTGATGTTCTTCTGCCACATCTCTAATTAGTGCCAGTGCACTCATATGGAGTCTGATCAAATATATCGTGATGCGTTCTAGGTGAGACTGCAGCTCCGCCGCACCTCTAACAAGTTGATTATCTGGCTTTACACGTATACTAACACTACAAGCTGATGTTTCTATCCTGACTATGAAAAACTAAAGAAAACACAACAACAAATGGGTAAAAGAGCATGTCCCTTTTAGCATTAAAGTTTGTGGTGGAACCGAGCGACTCAACTCACGTAGAAGTCTGGAAAAACACAAAAACCAGCAGGTTCCTTCCCACAGTCAGAATCTGTAATTCCTAGAGCAGGTTCTCCTCACCCAAAGTCTTGCATTTTATTTCTTCTTGATGTTTTTGCTCAAAATAAACTAGTCCTGCAGAGCCTCAGTAGCATCAACAATGATATACTGCACATTTAGAAACACCTATTTTGTATTTATACAAACAAACATCAGATCTAGAAACTTTACCAAACAAAAAAATTTCCCTGATACTTAGCACAGATTTTATACACCTGCTGTTTTGGCACCTTTAACCACACTGCATTTCTGTTAGTTACTCTTCGGTCCCAGCTTTGCTAACGGCAGATTGTGCCCTGTGTTTTACCTACTCTACACAAACGAACAAAAATTCTAGAACCATTGCATATTTTTTAAAAATGTCTTTCATTATTTGTTTCATGGAATAACTGATCTGAGTTGGTTTCCATGCCTTTTAGCTGTCCTGGCTTACTAGAAAATCAAGTTCCAACTCTGAACTCCAGCATTTACACAATTTACACAAAAAATGGCAGTGGTAAAGCAACATACTTAAATATGGAATAATATTAAGAAAATGTCGTGCCTAGAATGTTAATATAAACAGCAAATTAACAATTCCATTTTCTAATGGAGACAAAAGTAAAGGTTAACAAAAAAATGAGGGCCCAAACCTCCCTTTTAATTGACTGAAAGCACCAAGGACACAGGAGAGAACAGCATGCAACTGCTACAAAAATAAAGTTGCAGGATGAAATGGGGGAATTTATAAATGATCTTTTGTTCTGTGTCAATACAGATTCCCCTAGTTTTTCATGGTAAGAGTCCAAGTACTAGATATTCAAAAATTAATGTGAAAAAGGAAGGGCTTAATTAGGGAAGAGCAGGAGTACTTTCTTTCTAGATAACGTAGTTTCAAAGGACTGAACAATTGGACAAAACTCCCTTCAGAAAAGACAATAACACTGAGGTATAGAAGACATTTATGTGGATTCTCTATCTTCTTCATGAAGAGACTGAAAAAAATAGAGCAGGAAAAAACAGACTAAAACTGAATCACTCACCAAGACATCTGTAGGGAACCACAATATGCGGGTGACCATTGCACTGCTTCCATCCCCTCTTGCACCAGTTCTGTATTGTAACTGGCTGGTTGGCTTCAACAACATTGGTGATTTGCAATTCAGGGTAGACCTAGCATTAAAAGTATAGAAAAAGACAAATGTTATCACAAGTATGTACTCTGGGTCACTGTAACACGTTTGTAACAACACAATATTCATCTTCTCTCTTTTCTCCCTCTTCTAATGTGTAAAATATTTATGTCA
This sequence comes from Picathartes gymnocephalus, assembly GCA_013390045.1. Lineage (NCBI taxonomy): Eukaryota > Metazoa > Chordata > Aves > Passeriformes > Picathartidae > Picathartes > Picathartes gymnocephalus. The sequence continues at coordinate 38,399 of WEKY01053597.1, forward strand.
TGGTATGACTGTGTGCACATATCTGGAAAGCAGGTGTGTCTGTTCATCAGTAAAAACATGTGGCTGCCAGTTCAGAAAGATTATGGTGGTAACAGCTGACTGTCAAAATTATAACTTCACCAGTTATATCTGACTAAGGTAAAGATCAGCTAATCATGGTTAAATACTTTCTCCTCCATGTCTAGGTGTAGTGGATTTGGTTTGATAACCAGGCCAAAACACCAATTAATGTAGTGGTTTTAGTTCCCCTCCTCACACAGCACCAATTCAATGTAGTGTGTTGTATGTTCTGGCTGAACACCAGTGCACTCACTAACATTATTTACTCATTTTCTGCTGAGAGATAAAGACTAGGAGAAAAGCAAAGCAGGCTCAAAACCTTAAAAGGTATAAAGAAAGCTTTATTAACAGAACTAAAAGAAAAATAATAAGAATCAGAATCAACTTCTAGAACACTTCTCCCCCCAGCTCATGTTTTTCCCACCAACAACGTAAAGAGACAAAACCTGAGATTTTCAGTCAGTTTACCACCTCTAAAATAGTCTTTCTTAGTTCACTTAGGGAGAGGAGTCTCTCCTGCCATGCCATGGAGACTTTTCCACAAGAAAACAGTTCTCTCGTGGCTTCAATATCACAGCAAACCAGTCGCCCGGAAATCTGTTCGCAATGTGAAAGTCCCTCGACATACAGTTCTTCCTGCAACTGCTTTCGAGGGCTCATCTCTGTCTAATGGGGTACTATTTTAAGGATGAGCTGTTCTAGTAGAAAAAGCAAAGGGTCTTCTAACTCTGGAAGCAAGATTTCTCTTCTTCTGTCTCTGTGGCAAGGTTCTTCTCCTTCTATCTCTGTGGCAAGGTTTCTCATCTCTCTCATCTCTCTGTTCAAGTTTCTCATTAGATCACAGCTATTTTAACATCTGCTTGCTTCAGCACAGGTGCCTTTGCTCAGGCAGCAGTTAGAATGCTACATCCCCCCAGCTGCATTCATGAGTTACAAGGAAGAGTCTAGTATATTATAGTCCATCACCATGGCCTTACAAAAGAATTTCAGCTCCTAGATTTGAGCATCTCCTGTTTCTCCTCTCTCCGGGCTTCAACTCCTTCTTCACTGACCTCCATGTCTCCATGCTGGTTTCCTCATGTGCCTTCACTCTTTTCTCTTACTTGAGAGAGGACTGATGTCTGTAAGTTTCATCCCTGCACTGAAAAAGTTAGTATCTCTCTCAGGCCCTGCTGTTGGTCACATGATCTCTGCTGGGCAGTGGCCAAAGCTGCTGCATACTTTGCCCGGGGAGACAGGAGGCAGAAGTAGCCGGGATCTCAGCAGCCAGGCCAGGATTCAGAGGCAGCAGGATCTCAGCCGTGCCTGGCCCAGCCCAGCCCGGCCCGGCCGAGTGGGCCTTGCCCTGCCCAGCAGTGCAGGCAGGGCCCAACTGTGAGGGCCAGGCCTGGCCGGCCCCGCCGGGCCACACGGGCCCCCTGTTACCTGTTCAGAAGCCGGAAGCGAGAGAACGATTCCCGGGCTTTTCCTTTCTTAAATGTGAATCATGGAGGCATATTCAGCTTCTTAAGTGGCTAAACAGAGTGTCCATCTTAGAACTAGCTAGCTAATTGGTTCTCTCAGGCTTGAAGGAAGCTGTCAAGTTCCTTACAGGGACAAATCACGTTTCAAACCACAACACTAGGCTACTGCAAAACTCCATATACAGGGCATATTCTCCATACAGTAAACTTAATAGCATGCCTTTATGTTCATTTCAACCATTTTAACAAACATCATCATTCTTTCCTGCTGCAGTCTGCCTAGTACTGAAAGTCTGCTGAAACAGTTATTCACATTTAGGTTTACATTACCAATTTCTAAATTGCTGAGATCAAAATTCTATCTGCTTTAGTACCGCAACACACTTCTACACCCCATGACCGTGACACCATGACTAATTTATTGGCAAACAATAACTTTGGCTTTTTATCCCCCTCAGTCCCTTTATTCCACCTCCCTTTTCTACGCTAACACAGCCTATAGCTCTCGTTTTACGTTTTTCACATTGGCAGTCTACCAGTCCTAACATGAAACTCAGAAGGTACTAATTTTCCTTTGCCTTTCCTCAAGCAATTCTTACCAATTTCCAGCTGTGTGAGATCTGAGGATTCAAGTGCACCGAAAACTACTGTCTACTCATACCTACCAATGGAAAAGAAAAACAGAAATAGGAACAAATCTAAAGTAACTGAAGATGGCCCAAAAACATCCTGCAGAGAATGAACATAATCCCAAAAAAAGAAAGCTGGGTTGAGATGGGGTGAATTCTGAGAGTCTAAAACTGGTGCTTGGAAAAGTACCCTAAGAATCTTGACAGTCCTGCATCAAGTAAAATAGATTTGTCTCAATCATGGATCTCCACTGAGGTTATGGCATCTGAGAGCCCGTGACTCCTGGCACTCCCCTGATTGAAGGTTTAAAATATAACCACAGCAAAAATGAAGCAAGCAGCTTGAACTGAAGTCTTAAACTTTAAAAGACACTAACAAACAACAGTACAGCCTTCTCAGATTTGAGATCAGTAATCTTTAAATGAACATGGCCTGGTCCATACACACGGGAACAACCAGAAATCAATCAAAGCATAACCGGAAATAATTGGAAATAATTTCTTATTTTAATTAAGAGACATGAAGGGGCTACTACGATTTAAAAATTGAACTGTATTAACAGCTTAATGCACAAAACAAGGGCAGGTACAGTAACAATGCCACGGAAATCACTAAAGAAAGAAACACTGCCTAAACAACACATTTTGTGCTAAAGAGCTTGAATATCAACCCTGCCTTCTACTCCAAATTATAATTTATTTATCAGATACTTCCTTCCTGGTGCAAACATTTAATAGAATCCATCTGTCAGATCTTTGCCAGTTTCATCTAGAACTGATGGCTAAAGAAGTACAGAGGCTGGAGGTGCAGCCTGGGATGTTAACCCAGCATACAAGATACAGTGGCCTCAAGAAAGCCCACAGGGCAGAACTGAAAAGTGTGAAAGTTTCCTGCACTTGGAAGATTGAAGCTTTACTTTCTTTCTTTTGTCAGCAGATGGTCAAGGATGATGGTCATCATCCACATTACATAGAGACCTCCATTTTCACACTGCTTGCAGAAAGTGGCTTCAGAAGAACTTGCTCCTCCCCCTGCTCCATCAGTGCTTCAATTACTGAACTCTGAACTGAAACAGCAGGTTCAAGGAAAGCTCTTGCACATGCTCACTATCCCTTTAACAGCACTGCCAAAATGGATTAGCAGGAAACTTCACACTTTAACTGCTGTGTAAATATTACCCTGCAAGGCTCCATAGCTGTCTCAAGACCTAACAAGCACAATGCGAGAGGAAGATTTGATTTTCTTTGGATACTTCCTTTAGTATTGTCATGCGGAACTCTTCCAGTTCATACCTCCACAAATATCACGCTCAAGTAATTACAGCCTGTGGTTACATAATACTGGGTGCTGTCACAAGCCATGTGCTTGATATATCAGTGTCAACTGACATGTTCGCATCAGGGACATTTAACATGGGCCAGAGTTAAGTGTCACTTGTCATTGGCAGAGGAAATAAATGCCGGAAATGAAGACAATTAAGGAAATTTCAAAATGGATCAACTGGAATGCTGAAAAAATGGAATTACGACAAAAAACTCAAAACCGTTTATTTACCCACATGAATGCATACACAGCTTTAAAGTGACAGAAAAGAGGATTCTGATCCACAAGAACGAAGATACACTTAGTTGCTTTCCTGAGATGAATTTCTAAAGAGTAAGAATGCACTATTAGTGTAGGGCCTCATTGAAAGAATAGTATTAGTGAGAAAAATAAGTTCATATATTATTTTTATTTTTACTATTACCCAAACACACCATTTTAACTGCTGGTTATTAAAGTGGACCAAATGCTAAGTAGCTCGCAGTATTTGTCAAAAGTACACAAGGACAAAGAAATACAAAGAAGCCTCTTCTTCTGTTACTACATCAATTACTAAACTCCTAATTTCCACTGACGGCTCACACAAAGCACAGTCCACCCTTTAGAACAGAAAACAGGCTTTGAATTTCATTATCAATAGGTTAATGCCAGTGTATGTGCCAAGGACAGTTTCCCTCACTAGAATTATATAATGTATTTGCTCTGAATTGAAGTGGGACCTACTTAGTGACACAGAAAAATGTGCCTCATATTTATTTATAGTGTCCCTAATGAGCCACAGCTCCTTCTACGGTGTCAGCGCAAGCAGCGCTAGAAAGCTGCAAGGTATCCAAACTTTCAACATTGTTGTACTTTGCTGTAGAGAAGTCCTTTAATTCATCTTAAAAGTAATAGTGGAGAAAACAGAGATCAACGTAATATAGAAAATTTAACCGAGTTAACAAGAATTACAGCTACATCTTCATTTACTTCCATTTTCATTACCAAGTCTCCTTATTTACTGACTGCAGAAACAAAAATCTAAAAAGCCACTCAGGCAATTCAGAATTTAATAACATCTTGCTAAAACTCATGTTTACCACTACCAGCTCCGATGCTGCATGGATTTAGGGCTAAAATATAGATGCCTTTAATAAAAGAAGGGGAGAAAATGGGATGAGAAAGCTTTTGGGCTGAGATAGAGAGAAAATCTTTACCAACTACTGTCATATGCAAAAGAGACTCAACTTGAGGAAAAATATTTTTAATTCCCAATTAAAGGAAATAAAAAGGGGACACAGAGGGACAAGTACAGATCTCTCCTCTCTGACCAGTAGGAACAGCATGAAGCTGAGTCAGGGAAGGTTTAGGTTGGGTATTGGGAAAAGGTTCTTCACCCAGATGGTAGCTGGGCACTGGGACAGCCTCCCCAGGGAGTGGTCACAGTACCAAACCTGACAAGAGTTCAAGAAGGCTTTGGACAATGCTCTCAGGAATGTCGTGGCATTGTTGGGGCTGTTTTGTGCAGGGCCAGGAGCTGGACTTTGCTGATCCTTGTGGGTTCCTTCCACGTCAGGATAGTCTATGATTCTATGAAATGGCGTTTGTATCTGTCTGCATATGAAGGTGTTGATGATACCACTAGCAGGCTATGTGTTACCCAAGTGGAGATCAGAAACTATTTTGAAACAAATCTGAGAAAACCAAAGAGGCTACGGCAGAGGACAACACTAAAGCAAAGAAGCAGCCAGGCCACCTCCACCACAGCTGCCTCTCCTGCTGGCATAAGGAAGAGCAGCCAAGAGGCCTCTCAGCATGGTCCGTGCAGGCGGGTGCATCCCCAAACATCTCCTCTAACCATCTTTGAGGACTGCACTGATCCCCATAGAATCACAGATCTGTTAAGATTGGAAGGGAGCTCTGGGGGTCATCAGGTCCAACCTCCCTGCTCAAGGAGGGCCACTCAGAGCTGACTGCCCAGGACTATGTCCAGATGGCTTATGAGTATCTCCAGGGATGGACACTCCAGAGCCTTTCTGGACAACCTCCACCAGCACTCAAATATGAGCCTTATATGCAACTCAAATCTCTATGAGGGATACTTTTTGCCTTTTAAAATCAATCTCTGATACATGATTATATAAATAAGTTTCTCATCCAGCCACACATGCTAAGCACATCTTGGTTCAATCTTGAAGTAATACTTGAGTGTAATCATGAGGCAGTCATCGCTGATACCAAAAGACATTTCAATTCAAAAGCTTCGTATTTCATCTATTGATATTATTCATTATGTCCCTCATCTTCTAGAGTAACTGACTATTCAGAATACTGCTTTTATCATATTTTCAAATAAAATGTTAAAAGGTTTTCAAGGTTAGCTGATTATTAGATTAGTGAAGCTATTTCAATTTATATCTTCAGTTTTTATCACACAATCAAAACAAGAGCAATAGAAATAACTATATGTAAATCTTGAAGTACTGTACGTGGGTATGATTGGAATTAGTGGTACAGACTAATTCTTACTTCCCCTTGAACATAAGGATATTTTCCTGTATATTCTAAAAGCAAAATCACCACAGAGAAGAGAACAAGATTCAGAGTAACAAATGGTATGAATTCCTAACTGAGTATGCTCCATCCATGGAAACTGTAAAATGGAACATACATGCACAGACTTGCACATAAACACATGTATGTGCACCCCTTGTGAAATACAGGGTGGTGTTACACCTCAACATGAATTTAATAGGGAAAAAAAGAAAAAGAAAAACAGTATCCTAGAGAATGTAAAGCATAATCAGGAATTGGTGTGCATCTTCACCAACGGTTTGAAATGCTAGACAACCTGGCAAGAGATAAGGGAAAAAATCTTTAAAATTAAGATGCAAAGGTGCAAAATTAACATGTAATTAATTGCCATTTTTAAATTTAAACACTTTAATATTTTTCTCCAAATTGCATCCCACATCAGTTTGAATTCTGACCACTCTAAATCAGAGATATGTATTAATTTAATTGCCAGTCTGACATGGATATATTTTCTTCTCATTGTTTCCTTCTATTGTCTCCTTAATCCTTCTGTTTGCTGTACCTACTCATGATATGCTGGCTTAAATTAGATCATACATTTGTGGGTTTTAAATCATCCTTTTACCCTAAACTTCAGCATCTGGCACAGCAAGACTTTTAAGCCAGGCTGAATTCAAATGTAATATTCAATTCTCTTCTGGCACAAGGAGAAAAGGCTACTCAGTCTCTCAGAAAGCACAATGTCCAGACTCTCTGCAGCATACCACCAAACAACTGATGCTGACACACCCTGTATCTGACAGGAATTTATGAGCTGCAATTCTGCTTGAAGTCCATCTCAGGTAGCCAGTGACAGTATCTACATTAAAAACTAAATCCTAGAGTGATTACAGAAATGCTAGAAAGAAATAGTCATACAGATAAAAGAAGAAGAAATTACAGCTGTAAATAGTTAGAACAAAAATAAAGGTGCTTCTCGCAGTTGCATCTTTAGCAACTTGAATCATTTGAATACTTTGATTTACTTAGAGGGAAGATAACTCAAAGTAGGATAGAGATTGATTACATCCAGACTTTCCTTGCCTGCTATCCTCCCATAGCTTTACCCAAAAAAGAAAACAAACAACCAAACAAGTTGGTATGTGGACAAGTTTACTTTTATCTGAACACTGCAACTTCATGCATTGAATATTCTATACTTACAATATCAATGTTACTTTAATAAAAAGAACCATTCACAGAAATTATCAGACAATCTGCTTTTTAAAACTGTAAACAAAAATCACAATGTGACACAGATAACTATTCACCTCTGTGCTCTGAATGGACAAAGAAAGGTTTTAGCACTTGTGAAGTAATCTGCAAACAGTTACTACAAGCACAAAAGAATACACACATTTAATAACCGGTGTTCAGGAAGGCTAGGGTCTTAAAACTGCTTGCGGAAAAGATCCTTTGACAGCACTGGCATCTGAAGGAAACTAAACAGTGCTTCAAGTATGAGAATAAGCTTTCAATTTCAGATCAACGAACTACAGTTTTATCAAAAACTATTTCTATTCCTTTCTAAAGTATATATAGAATCTATAAAGCTTCTGCTTCCTAGAATTCTGCACTGATGTGTTGAAGAGCAGCCACAAGCAGACATGCTACATTAACTTCCAACTGTCTGGTACATCCATGAAGAGGAAGGATAGGATAATTACTTCTGTATGTCCACGCCCAGTGTCTCTGCAAGCTTTCCAACCTACAACTTGGGAGGCAGCAACAATGCAGAGTCCCAGATTAGCTGCAGCAGGAATGGTGTCACATGAGTAGCAGTGACACAAGCACCATCAATCCTAAAAGAAATGTCCTGTTCTCAGTCTCGCAGTCTGTGTCCAGAAAATAGACAGCTATATGTAGAATAAAGTTATTAAATGTCTCATGTAAAAACATCCTAGTTTATTACTGGTTTTTGCAACAACTATTCTGTATTACTTTACAGTAGCTCCATGGCTTTCCCTCTGATCCACAGCACTCCCATCACCAGCAGTACAACTTTCCTTCTCTGCCATATTTCTGTGGCTTCAGCAGTGTCCTGTCATGTCTGACCACACTCAGCCACTTGCTCCTGGCTTCCTCAGCCATCAGGCCCTTCTACACACAAAAGCAAGGCTCCAGGGCTGGCTGAAGCTGGCACCCAAACTTTTCCTGTCACTCTCTGTAACCCAAGCAAAGCCTTCACTTGCTCAAAGAGAATCATAAGAGTCAAACCCAGCATTAGCAGCACTGGAGCAGTTTTGAAATTCTGTGTCATGAGCCAACATGAGAAGTAGTAAGGCAACCAAAAGGGAACAGCTCTGTCCCTGTACCACAAGTTCCAGGCATCTACTGCTGCAAGTTAATCAGCATAACATCTCAGGTATTTGCCCTAATTTCCAGCAGCCACTTGGGAACAGCGTATGCATATGCCCTTTTAACTCCACAGTTTAAAAGAAAAAGTGTAACAGTAATCAATTCCTAAACTAAAACCTACACCCAATTACTTAGCATAAATAAATAATCCCAGGCTGAATGTCTTCCAAACCAGCGAGGGAATTTTTTCTTTTAATTAAATCTTGAGGACAAATTTCCAGAGACATACTACCTCTGATCTTCAGCCACATCCTCTTGCATGCATCCATAACATCCTTTTAAGTTTAACAGCTCCAGCCTCACTATCTATCAGTTAACCCTCAGCCTCACCTAAGAGTTTCACATACTGCTCTTATAACTATTTCTTTAGGCCCATCTAACAAATCACCCTTCTTTCCAACATCTCAGCTGCTTCACACAGAGTTGCTATTCAAGAGTTTCGTGCCACTAAATTCACCCACCGTTTCAACACATTTCACCCCAACTCTTGCCTCTCCAATACACTCATCCTGGCATCCTGTTCTCATTTCCAATCTCTCTGCCCACTCAGTGACTCTTAAGTTTCATGCTAAAACCCAAATGCTGTCCTCTTTTCTTTAGTCCTCTTCCTTTTTTCTCTAGGCATGCAAAGTCAGCAAACATTTCAATACTTCAACTACTTTCCTTCTTTATTGATCTTATCCTACAGAAAGGAAAGCAAAGCAAAAACAAAGCATGTAGGTATGAGTGTATCTGTGAGAGCGAGATGGGAGATGATGAACTTTCTAGGCAATAACCACAGATCAGGGGAGACGGAGTCAGAGATGTTGCTGCAGTTTTTACTCCTTGTCATGACAACATGCACTTAGTGCTTTTCTCCGTGAGCAGGGTACATATAACATCTTGAGATATCATTCCAATTGCCTTGGGTATTGAGAGTGGTAGAAACATGAGCTGGTTTTAGTGCAGTGACCAATTGGGTTGGTTCAGCCATATAAAGCTTCATACATACACAATCTCTTCTCTTAAAATTCCCTAATGTGCTTTTATCTGGAATTTCACGCAAGACTGCCACTTCCCCTGTAATTAAAGCATTCAGAAAGGCTGCCAGCCATGAGGCAGCCTGCTCAACCCTAATCCATGCACCGGGCTCCATGTTTTAACACAGACCTAAACTGAACACACATATTGGCTTTCTCTTATTGTTTTTCTCTGCACACAGGGAAGGCAGAAGCCTATGAAAGCAGAAATAAGGCTGCATGGTCAAAAACATCCTCCTCAAGTTTTTGATTTTACAGCACAAATGTCCGTATGCAGTAAGAAAACCAAACCAAAACCTGAGCCCTGCCAAGAATATTCTGTTTACCACATCAGATTCTCTAAAGCCTCTCTTGTGTAATTGCAGAGAATATCCAGCTTTTCATACTGTAAAACCTCGAAGTAAACAGGGCTGGACTTCAAGCCCTTTTCTAAGCTGCTTCCCTGTACACTTTAAGTACAACAAGGACTTCTACTTCTCCATAGGCAGAGTATTTTATTCACAGAGTAAGCGAAGTCCACTTTGTCATGTCACCACAAGCCTGTTCACAGATTCACTCTCCTTGAGTTGAAACCTCATCTACCTGTTACTCTACAGCATCACCAGAAGCAATTAACAGTTTGGGGTTTGGGGGGTGTTGGTGGTGTTTTGCTTTTTTTTTGCTTCTGTGCTTGTGTATTTTAATTAAATTCCTGCATGAATAAGGTTAAGTATTAGAGCAGTAAGACAGAATAATACCTAATCAAGCTAACAGGGAATTTTTATCTCAAAGTAACACATCATGTGCAAAGGACAAGGACTGCTGTCCTCCCAGAAAGGGGGTGGAGGGGAAGGGGTAAGGGAGAAAAGCAAGCAGAAGTAATTTAAAAATAATAATAAAAATCTCCTCCTTTAGGCATGATACAATATTTTATCCACTTCCCTCTTTAAGGGTGTGATAGGCTAATCTGTCTTTTAGTGGGGGCAGAGAAAAAGCCACAGGCTGCTTCAGGGAGAGCAGCTCCTCAAAACTTCTACCCTGTCCAGCAGAGCCAATCCCTAAAGGTTCTGACGATGGACATATTGGCCCAAGTGCACAGGGGGGATGCAGAATTCACCTGCAGCCCGTGAGAAAAAGGTGCTTGCGCTGGAGCAGGTCAATGTTGAGAAGGTGTGATCTGGTGAGAGGCTTGAACAGAGAGAGAGAACCCTTGCTTTCCGAGACAGAGGAAGAGGACCCTTGCTTTTATAGAACAGCTTATCCTTAGGAACTGCACCCCATGAACCAAATGGCCCATGGAAAAACAGTTGTGGGAAGACTGCTTTGCCCGTGGGAGGGACTCATGTTGCAGCAGGTTTGGGCGGGAGTTCTACGTGTGAAAATTAGAACCATGTTGGAAAAGTTCACAGAGAACGGTCTCCCGTGGGAAGGACCCCACGGCACAGCAAAAGAGACTCCTCATCCCAAGTGAACTGAAGAAAGGCTATTTTTTTTTTAAGAAGTGACAAACTGACTAAAAACCCCATGTTTTGTCTCCCTTTCCTGTCGGTGAGAAGGAAAGAAGGGCTGGGGAAGGGAAAAGGTGTTCTAAAGGCTTATTTTAGTCCTCATTATTCTCTTTTAATTCGGTTAATAATTTTTTTTTCTTTATACCTTTTGAAGTTCTGAGCCTGTTTTGCCCTTGAAGTGTTTCTTCCCAATCCTTACCTCAACTCATGAGCCCCTTTGGTCTTTTCTTTCTCCCTCCTCTGCTCAACTGTTTCTTCGTGGGTGCACTGGCGTTTGGCCAGCATCAAATCCACAACAAAGGGTTACCTCTGGTACTGTGGCACCAGATCAAGAAAGGTGGGACAGTGTAAGCAGCGAGAGAGTCTGGGTCTGGTTTTCCAGGTTCTCCTGCAAGCTGCCAATCCTTCCAAACAGCACAGTCCGTGGGAGGAAGGTGAGGCATAGTGCTCTCCTGGCAGGAGCTCCTCAATCACATCAATATTTGAAATGCCAATGATCTGCATAAGACAACTAATACACAAGGAAGGTGCTTAAACAAAGTTGTTGGCTATACCACCAGCATCCTGGGGACTGTAATAGAGGCTCAGCTACCTGATCTTCAGGAGCAATCCTTACTATTCTTTTAAAAAAGCATATATGAGAAGAAAAAAAATAAAAAACCAACCCCCAAAGAGCCAAACAAAAATGTCTGATTGTTTTTTTTGTGGTATTATCATAATGAAGATGAAATGCTGCATTTCACCTCAAGCATTACATGTTTCAAAAAGGGCTGGCAGGGAAAGAAGCAGATGTTGTGCCAGCAGCGTCTGCCCAAGGATGGTATACCATTCTGAAGGCATGAAATAAAGAATGTAACCGCTTTGTGAAAATCACTACAAGCACAAAATCAGTATTTTTCTTCTCCCCAGATTTTCAAAGAAATCATTAATAAAACTGGGCTATAATATGCATATTTTAAATCATCAAATTACCTACCTGAATTACTTTCACAAGCCTTAAAAGAAACCTCCCACCTTTCTATAGAACAGGAACATATGTGCCTGAGTTGGTTATGTTTGTTGAGGAAATCCCAGTACAAAATAAATCTAAGCTATAGCAGAAAATCTGTGAAAACATATTTGAAAAACCTAATTGTTCTCTATTGAAGTATTTCGATGTTCCACTGCTTACAAAATGACCTACTTTATGTCGAAGTTGTCTTTGAGGCCATGCAAAAACTGTCACAAAGTAACAGGCCCAGGAACTCATTTTTCATAATCTAATTAATTTATGCATTCTTGAGTTTACTGCAGATATAGCCAAAGGGTAATTTATTAATCTAAGAGCCTAGATTCATTTGTATGCATGCCCCAAGAGACAAACACGGCTGTGATTTCCTTTTTCATGAAATCAACTCCAGGCTCTAGTACCAAGAATGTGAAGTGGTAGTACCAAGTCATATTCTGACACAGTGGTTGTATTCCATCATCCAGGACAGGAGAAAGCCATGCATGGTTTAGTCCAGTAGTGAAAGCTATGGAGAAAAAGTCAGGGAAGTCTGCAAGTTAAAATGGACTACCTGACATGCTAAAATGAAAGTTGACCTCAAAAGGAAAAGAAAAAAAAAAAAAGAAAAATATTAGAATTGGAATGAAAGCATGAAGAATGAAGCTATAGGGAGGGCACCTGCAGAAAACATTCAGAGCAGTAACATTTCTTGTTTGTGAACTACATGCATTCAGTGTCTTATATCTGCATGTCTTGGTCCTTTAAACAAGATACCTACAGTAATTACCTGAGCAGCTGTAAGATGACACTGCATTTTTCTTTCTTTATAAATCAAATAGCAAAGTTTTTTAATAATGATTGTTCTTGTGAATTAGATATACATTACACAGACTATAGTTTTTAAATACATACTGAGAATATTTAGTGTCAGGAAAAAGATAGGATAAAAATTTCCTTTCTGAAGAAAGAAATTCAATCCTTCCTTGACAAACACTTATAAACGTGTTTTTCTCCAATTCTTTCTCATAATTTTTTTTTGTCCAGAATAATCAGAATTGCCTCACCATTGCCTTGCACAGATGTAAGAATTAGCTGAAAACTGCTCTCCTAGTACATTAACCTGCAGAATACATGACTGAAGATAAACCATGCACTTCTTATGTCCATTACTAATATTAACTATATCTTAGCTTAAATGGAGTTCACTATGAAAGCTTACCAATAAAAACTGTCACTAAGCATTTTCTGAAGCCCTTTCTACTTAAGTGAACTGCAATTTGGAGCCACTACCAAGACAGAAGTTCATTAGTCTTTCATATGTGTCAGTGTTTCAAACTGGAGACTCTACAAAATGACAATACTCCAAAGGCAAAAAATTCCAGTCTAAAAGATGAATAAGCTTAAAAATGTACTTCTTTCTGATCAGACCCACATGAACTTACTCAGGATTTCATTTTAAACTTCCAAGTCTGAAGTAATTTTCAAATGCAGAAAACCCCTTATGATACAAATGTGTTTGAAGATATGCCCCCTTCCTCCCTTGAAAGAATTCCCTGAAAAAAATATTGGAAACATTTCAGAAATTTGGATACTACACTTTAGGAGACCAAAAACCTTCTACGCTTTAATTTGCTTCATAGATTCAGCTTCAAAGTAGGAATATTTTCAAAGAACCATTGGTTTTCAGTTTGGTTTTTTTTTTTTCTTTGAATGAGTTTTCACAATTCTTTTCCAAAGAAATTGAGAAATTTGTAATATAAGAATAATATGATGAATCATAAACACTGCTGAGACTTTGTTGGGGGTTAAGTTTTCTCTTTTTCTTTAGAGAATTTTCCTCCCACTTGTTATCATAGAGATGGTGAATGGAAGTCAATCTAAAAAGACAAAAAAGATGTAGCCAGGGCTTTGGCCTATCATTGGAATGGTTCTGGGGGAGGTGGAGAAGCAGTGTGATGGTTGGCAGTTTCTTGCCTGGGGGTGGGTCAGTCTTTGCCCAGCTTGGAGGGTGGACGGTTGTGGGTTTTGGTGCTGGGCTTCTCCTGCCCCAGGGGACTCGCTGCTACAGAACTCCTTGCCTTTGGTGGTCCATTGCTCTCTGGAGCGACCACTGGACTGGGCCTTTTCGGCACCCGCCATTGCTGGGAGAAAGACCCTCCCCACCTGCCTGGGCACCTCAGGGCCCCCATCTCCTCTCTCTCCAGAGGGAGCACCTCATGGCGGCTTATTGGAGCCTCGGCTGCTGCTGCCATCACCAGGACACCCTCGAGACACGAGAGCCAGGAGAAAACAGAAACACCCCTCACCCTACACCTTCCCTCTCCTCCCGGGGCCACCATTACCCCCTAGGGAGGCTCAGCACTTGCTTCGGCTGCCCTGTGCCTCACCCTGAGCCAGCAGCGCCCCCCGCAGCCCTGGGGGAGTCACTGTCACAACCGGCAGTTGACAGAGGCTGCAGTAACTACACCCAAGGGGAAATTGCTTAATGGGTTTTTCCTTTTTGTTTGCATTGCTGCTGTTGTTGTTTGTCTGTCTTACACACATACATACATACATACATACATACATACATATATATATATATATTTCTAGTAAAGAACTGTTATTCCTTTTCCCATATCTTTGCCTGAAAGCCCCATAATTCCAAAGTTATAATAATTTGGGGGGGGCGGGGGTCATCTTTTCCATTCCAGGAAGGTTCCTGCCTTCCCTGGCAGACACCTGTCTTTTAAACTAGGACAGCCTTCTGCAGCAATATGTTTCACATTTCCACGCTGCAGGAACAAAAAAGGTCAAGAACTCAGCATTAGGCAATGGAGGCCTCAGCAAGTCACACAAAGAAGAGAATCAGCCAAGGAGCAGTTTGCACATATGTGGTGCAAATTTTGCCTTACAGGGAGCAGTATCTACTGCTCATGTCTTTGATAACACTCACAAGCATTACTGAAAGCTAATGTTCCAACAGGATATTAAGAAATCTTCATTAACCTATAAAAGCATCAAAGCTCTGCAGAGCACTTACCATTCACTTTTGCTCATAAATTGCACTTACTGTTTCTCCAATTTTGTTTCATGGTAGGAGAAGGAAGATACGAAGAGATCATCCAGACTGCCATCTGCAAAGATCTTTGCAACAAAGTTTGGAAATTGGTGGAGTCCATGAAAGATGTAAAATTTCTGTTTTATTTTAGTAAACTGATTGATGTCTTCATTTCCAGTCACTAAGTTGGACTGAAAACTCAACTAATCCAAATTATCTGCTAACCACTGTGGCTGCTGAAGTAGGCAATCATCCTGAGTCCCTCAATGATGTCCATGCGGGTATTTATAGGAGGACCTCCCAGTCATTCCTCATTATTGAAAACAAGGGCTTCTGGCTATGATCCTTCCAGTGAAGCTGTACCCTGGAGTCCACCAGCAAATGCCAGTTTGGAAGCAAAGCAAGGAATGAATTGGGCATCATCAAATGTGCGTTACACAGCAAAGTCCTACCATCCTTTTCCTACACCAGACTTCCACGACTGACGAACTGCACACACACACACACACACACACAAGCACAAGGTCTGTAATGGCAGACTGAGTCAGCCCTAAGGCTGAAACAGAAGTACACATGAAGCAGCTCCCAGGGTAATTCAGCTGTTTAACACGCACTATGCACTCTTTTTTTGTAAAATCACTGGTTTTTTCAAAATGAAAAACGTGCAGCAAAAAGTTCCTCTCTCTGTTGCTGCACTACTGCATCAGACCCACGCAACTTGGTTTATTTTCCAGCAGTGAGACCATGTGGTGGGTCTTCTCTCAGGCCCACAGTTCACCTTTGCACTTCCTCAGCAAAGCCCATTACTCACAGGCTCCAAGCTGTGCACACAGCACAGAAGTTAGGGGCCAAAGTTTTTTGGGACATTTTTTCCACTTACAGGTAAGAAACACTGCTGTAGAGCTGGCTACTGAACTTTGTACGCTTAGGGAAGGAGAAAGCTTCTGACAGAAGCTCTCAACAACAAACTCACATAAGCACCAAGTCTCCACGTACATGAAGTTGCCAGTCACTGGGTTGCCTATAGGCATCTTTACACTTACCAGAAGCAGCTCAGAAGCCTGCAAACCAAAGAACATACTGTCTTACTGCTCCATTCCCCACCAAAAAAACACCTGAACATTTTCTTGCCAGCTTTCTTCCTCCAGCAGTATGTTCCCACAGATGGCAAAACATTTTTTGAGGCCTGGTACTGCATGCCCCACTGAAGTCAACAGGAACCCTGTGATGCCTTAGGATTTAGCTTTTATATTTTTCAGATCCTGTACTGCTTTAGTGCATAACCCTAAGAAAAAATAGCCTATCAGCTACTGTTCTCCCATTTTATTCAGACAAAACAATTTCTATCTAGGCTGAAACTCAAGGACACCTTACTGTCTCAGGCCCCAAAAAATGTAAACAGTGAATTGTGGGTGGAGGGGGCAAAGTTGGAGTAAATGACTTCATTACCTGAAGCTGTAATTGAAGGATTAACCCCTGATATGTAAACGGACCAAACTTTTATCTGGACAGTATGAAGAACTCGTGACCATCATCCATCTTGGGTGTAGCCTCTCGGAGGCTTCTGGCTGCCCAAGGTGTACCTATTTTAAGGCCTTTAAAAAACACCTGCTTTTATTCTCTTAATCTTGTCTAGCCTCTGTTCTAGGTAGCCATTCTAAGGCATCACCTGACACCAATACCTCTAAAAGAAAGATTCAATCCAACTCCAAGAAAACCTGAAAAATGAGAAGCTTCACTTTTTTCTTCCTTCTACAAAAGACCAGTCCCAAAAGTATTAGGATGGTTGTCAAATGGAGAAACCACTTGAAATTGCTCCCAATGACTCAGCTGACCACACTGATGTCAATCCCTAGAGAACAACACTGTTGTGGTGCAACAAGGTCCAATCAAATCCCACAAAACTTCAACACCAATATATTTAAGATCTTATTCTCACAAATGGGATATGCATTTCCCACTGCTCAAAGGCACACTGAGCAAAGGAAACATCAGAATAAACTGAGATCCAAGTAAATTATGAATCTTCTCAGATGTGTTGATTCTGAATTTCAAAGGACAGAGTAAGGACTGTAACCCAGCAGCTGCTTTCCAATATAAACCACTGCAAAGCTGGAACAAACCCATGCACATGTCCCTCTGCATTCTTCATCTTGCCAGTAGATATCCCAGCCTACTCACAGAATCACAGAATCATCAAGGTAGCCAGTTCCTCAAAATCCAGAGAGAACTTTAATATTAAAAATAATTATGATAATTTATTTTATGTGTCTTTTTTTACTTTCATTTCACAGTAAAGCTGGCAAACAATACTTTTAAATTAAAATTATCTTTGGCACCCTTTCTCCAACAAGAATGAAGTTCACTGAATTGAAGTACACATAAATAAATCAAATGTGACCATTCCAATAAAGGACTTCTGGACTGAAAGGATTTTCAAATTGCTGAAAAAAACCCCCAAGAAATCCTTAACATTACATACTGCCTTGTCTCATCCTGAGAGAGAAATTACTTCTTGCCTCTCAGAACTGCTCCTACACTTCTCTTGAAACTTTCAGAAACAAACAAACAAACAAACAAAAAAAAGCAGGTCAAAGTTTTAAATGCTCTTATCTTCAGGATTATGTTACTATGCAATCTATTACTGTGACTGTGGCTTAGCAGTTCTGTTGTTTAGTGGGGTAACTGAGATAAGCTTTACTTTAGCACTCATGAAAGTTAAACATTAAACTAGAATGAAGTTTCTTCTCCAAAGATTAATCTAAGCAGCAAAGTCAATGTAAGGATTTGCACAGATTTCTGTATTTAATTTCCAGCACAGTGCAAGCACTTTGGCACCACTCTGTTGCTGAAGCTCAGTGAAAAACACCCAGCTGACCTTCTGACAGTCTGACACCTCAGAAACCAGAAATTCTATGACACAGCTACACAACATGATAAATCAATTTGCAAATATCAAATCCAGTTGTGTTATGAAAAAGACAGTATTTTGGTTTGCTAAACAGCAACAAAGAATCCTTATCTCAGAAACCAGCATGCAATACTGATGCTCCTCTCATACCTGCAGCTGCAAAATCCTGGCAGAAACCAAAGCTACAGCACAATCAGCAGCAATTGGGATTCTACATTTGAGATGGAGAGTCCATATGCTTTTTCTCAAAATCTTTATGGCAGGTCTATGGAATCTGTCGAACTGTTCAGCAACTGACCCAAAAAACGCTAAATTTCATATTAGATAACCACTACAAGGATACTGCATGACATCAAATTTCTCAGTCTTTCATTCACCTGTCAATTCTCCTCTGTCCTGCCTGCTGTCATCACTCTGCCTGAAACTACCAACCTTTTCCACATTTCTTTATTTTCACCCGCCTTTTCTCTCATTTTCTGCACAAATTCTGGTATTTTGAATATATTTGCTCTCCACTTGCATTTCTACTGTTGCCTAAAATGAAATTGTGGATCCACATTTTCATCTCTGATTAACATGTGGCCTATTCTTCATTATAGACTTGATTTGACATCGGTCTTCTTGGCCTCATAATATTGGGACTTTCTTCCCTTTCAAATTGCTCATGTTGTCTTTTTCTAAGATTGCTGGTGAAATTAAGGGATTAACAGCATGTGTTCTTCTGAAAACACATAGGACCAAGTGGCAGAAAGATGCAATGCCTTGAGAAATATCTAGAAAACTTCTCTTCACAGGCTGTTCAAAGACCATACCAAAGCCATCCTCTGGTCAGCTGTCATGAGAAGAAGTCCTGCCCTCATACCTCCTCCAACATTACCAATCCAGCTCATCTGAGGAGAGGGTCAAAGAGGAAACTCTCCCTTTTTCCGTTTGATGGGGTTTGCTTTGTGCCACTTCAGTTCCCTAAACTTCCTCACTACTTATTAGCCAGAGGCATACAGTATTTGGAAGATTAAAGCAGGCACTCAATACAGTGCTACATAATTATTTTAATTGGATAAAGGCTAACTGGATGATAATGCTGCTGTATCAATTAGAAAGTGGTAGTAGGAAACTGCTTGGGAAAAAAAGGAATGTCCCAAAAATCAAGAAATACTTCCCCCATCCAACCCTGGGTCATTGTCTGGCTATGAATTCAAGCAAACATACTGCCAGACAGCTTCAAAGCTATAGAACTAGAGAAACTGTCTTTACCTTTTTTATGTTTGCCTGCAGAACCAGCAACTGAAACTCTGTGAGTAATGACCTTTTCCTTGGCAAGAGACCTCTGAATATGAACCCATCTCATGATACCAAACACTGCTCCTACTACAAGTTTCATGCACTGCTATCGGGAAACAATCACCACTGTAACCAAAGTAAATGGACAACAGTGAAATGGAGGGAAAAAAAAAAAAGAAAATAAAGAAACTTGCCTCCACAAAAGAACCCCAAAACCAAATCAGAAGTCAGTAACACTACCACCACATGAAAAAGCAAGGTAAGAAGATAATAACCAGGTAAGATTAAGACAATAATAAGCTACATCACAGGAAAGCTATAAAGCCATCCATAAGGGATGGAGACAATCAAAAAAGTACAGAACACGACACAAAGCTTACTACCTATTCATACACATACAATCATGCACAGAGACAAGGAAGACCTGAAGTCCCTAAACACTCAAAACCACTCAACCACCCAAACCCTGAAGGCAGCCTTCCAGGTCTGAGGAGCACCATTCCCAGGAGGCATCACCTATCCATCTGCAGAGGTACACTTGCAGATGCTGGGGCTGTGGTTTCCTTGAATTGGACACAAGTCTGACACTGCCAGGGCACAATTCCTGCATTATTGCATCTCTTGTCCATTTACTGCTAAAATCTCTCCAAGAGCCACTGCTAGCACAGAAGATGGATCAAGGAACTGACCTGTTGCTGAAAACATTCCCCTAAGTATAAAAACTGCATCACAGTGGAAAGTGCCAGGAGTTCAAGAGGACCCAGATTGACTTTGAACAAAAGCGGGATAGATCTGTGCCAGACTGAAGTGTCCATGTAACCATGGTCTCAAAAGGTGGATGAAAAAAGTCATAGAATTGCCTGGGTTGGAAGGGACCTTAAAGATCATCTTGTTCCAACCTCACTGGCTTTGGACATATCCAGGGATGGGACAGTCACAGCTTCTCTGGGAAACCTGTGCCAGTGCCTCACCACCCTCGCAGAGAATTTCTTCTTAATGTCTAATATGAACTCACTCTGCCAGTTTGGATCCACTCCCTCTTATCCTGTTACTACATGCTCTTGCAAATAGTTTCTCTATCCTCCTCAAAATGGCTGAGGAGGATAGATGAACTATCAACCTAAAACAACAACTGCCTCAGATGTTCCACCGCTTGCTTCTCCTTCTACCCCCTTTGCTCTCAGATCCTGTCTTAAAGGTGCAAAACTTATTTTTGGGCTAAACAGACGAAATGGGGATAAAAGCATCATACAGTCAGCCTAGGACACAGCTGTATACTTGTAACAGACTTTTCTCTACTTAAGGTAACCATTGCACTTTATGCCTATTATTTACTTTATTATTTATTAAAGGAACAGCTGCTACTGGTCCATCTCAGAGTTACACAGTGAAAGACTGGAAGATGTGTCCGTAAAGAAAATTGCAGACGACACACGATGATAACTCTGTATGTAAGACAGAAAAGAGAATGGGAAATGCAGTAGGGGAAAAACAAGAGGGGACATTTTTTATTATCAACAAAATAGACAGGAATCATCTTGCAACATATGCTTTATTAGTCACTTCATTTGACACATATTTCAATGGTAGACTACAGTCTGGGCTAAAAATCCCAGCCTTCTTTCTCAAGAAGGTGAGTATACTAAGGTTTAACTGCAGGATAAATACACCATCAGTAATAATCCTCTATTTCCAAGAAAATGAAATTTAAGCACGGGCAGAAAGCATAGACTAGTTCAACCTTTGCTGTGGACCAAAAGCTAAATAAAACCAAACACCACAATGATCAATGCGAAGAGTTCTAAGACATCATTCAGTCAAACTTTTAAGCATGACTGTACACATCTCACAATATACCAACACCCATTTCTGTTGAAAATGTTATTTGTTTTTAAGGACATTCTGTGCTGCCAAAAATCTGTAGGTTTTCCGTGATGTTTCATTAAAGGGAACATTTTCCTCAGAGCAAAATTTATGGCTTTTTAGACTGCTGAATTTCAAGTAGTGCAGGCTTAAAATTCATTTTCACCTTTAATACTGTGGCTATTTGCCTTGAGAAACTAGAAAGGGCACATTATGCAGCCTAGATAAAAACAACAATTTCTATTACAATGAAAATGACAAGGTGGAGATAAACCATTATATCAAAGCAGTAAGACTATTGTCATTGTGCCTGAAATTCTCAGAAAAAAAAAGGCCAAACAATTTTTCTCTTTTCAAAAATCTTGTCACCCCTGGCAGTTTAACAAACTCTTTAGCAGGAAGACAAAGACTAGAAGGAAGGAACTGCTGCCGTAAGTGCTGCCTGGAGTAGGCCCCAAGACAAGCAGCACAGTAGGATTATCAGATATGGTGACAAGAGGAAGCCAAGCAAGTAAATAAAAAAGAGATGGGCCAGTCATTTGGTGGCCCTTTTGGCCCATGTACAAAACAGGGAACATCTGGGGATTGTGGGGTGAATTAATATCAAAGCTTTAGTATGGTCATACCCCAGCTTGTACTGGGCCTGGCTAAAAGTGGCTTTTGGGTTTCACAAGCAACATACCTAAATACATGGTACAAACCCAGGCAATTTGAGAAAATGACAAGATAATAACTTCTGAAAGCATTATGGTTAGAGATTAGAAATGTCAACAATGTTCTGTCAACAGTTATAATGAATTACCTATTACAGGAATTTACCCTACTATTTTCTGCTCCATGTAACACAAAGATAACAGTTAAGAATGTAGTAACATTCATTTATAATTTTGTTATTTCTGGGGAGGATTTTTGTAAGAAATACACACTGACCACAAGATGGTCATGCAGCCCAGTAGTGTTTAAAAAGAAAGTGGACAGGTGTAATGACTTTACAAAAGAAACCAAGCACTCATGAGATACCAAATGTAAACACCCCCAAAGCCAACACTCACTTTACATCTGAAAGCTACTCTAGGCATCTCGCTAAGGATTGTAAAGCCAGTCAGCTACTAATTACAAAGTGCACTAGATCACCAAACTTCCAAGTTTAATTCATCCTCACAACATCCAGATCCAAACTGGTTTTATCATAGTTGTGGTCTGGTCTTGGGGGAAAAGAAAAAAGCCAACAGTTACATGTATACTTAAAATCAAAACAGGCATCTCCAAATGAAACTAAGTGGGGGAAAAAAACACGCATTAGACAAAATCATTTTTTGCCAACTGAGACCGTTTTACAATTCATTCTGGATAGTGAGTTCATCACAGATGGCAAAATAATTTCAGTCCTTCAAGGAACTCATATAATGTATCCTAATTACTAGACATAAAATTCTGCACATAGTAGCTACTCAAAATTGCTAATATAATAAAACGCACACCAGTATCTTCCATCTGAACACTCTTTCCCTTTAAACAGGGAATGAAGTACACCTAAATTAACTTCCTACTCTGCATATTCATGTAACTCTGAAAGCATACTTTGACAAAGGGCAGGCTCCAGATGGGTTTTATGAACACTGTTAGGAAGACAGGAGCTGATTGACCTCCAAAAGCACCTTCCCATGACAACAATGTGTAGGTGGGGGCAACCCAACTCCTCCCATAAAACAACAAAAGGCGAATCCAGGTGTAGCAGTACCCACCTGCTTTGGGACACCAGCTGTGTCCCAAACCTGTAAGGGGCTGTTGGGAAGAAACTTTCCCCAGAGGTAGTTATGGAGTAGTTGTGTTGTATGAGAGTGTTTTCCCAACACTCCTCAGAAACAGCTGGTGCTGCAGTGTCAGCAGCAGGACTCACTGAGCAGCAGCTTGATCTGAACTATCATATAGATCACTGAGCATCTTAAGGATTCTGGCACACACAGAGCTGTAAACCATCCAAATTTACATCAATGCCACATTGTTCTAGTACCTGCAGCACTTGCACTCGACAATTGTTTGCAGATCAGGCCCATGCAGTTTTATTTCCCAGTAACAGGTACAATCCATACAGCAGCATGCTAGCTAGTTTGACATTAAAATAAACCACTAATAAATTGTACTTCTCTACACAGCATTTCAATCCAACCAAGAAAGTTTCATTTTATGATATTAAAAAAAAAAAAAAACAAGAAAAAAAAACCAACCAAACAAGAAGCCACGAGCTTACAGTGAACACAAGAAAACATGCAGATGTGCTTCCAGGACCACTTCCTATGAGTTCAGTGTCAGAGTTTAACTGAAGTCAAGGAAGCTGGAAGGCAGCATTCGATTATCTTCCATTTCCTTTCAAAAAAGCAATCTACTGTCTGAGCTTTGCCATATTTAAACTGTGTGATATGTTGTCCTAATACAAACTCTCATAGTTCCTGTGCTGCACTGAGCTCCCACTCAAAAGAAGTAAAGCAAAACAAACAACATTCATCTTTAAAACACGTAGGTGGTTCTGCTTATTCCCTGTCCCTTCCTTTCTGCTCTGCAATGCTCCTCTACTGCTACTTCCTGCATCAAGACTTCAAAATCCACCTAAGCTGACAGCGGACTGCAAGAGGAAACTATGAGAATCTCAAGGTTCACAGTACATCTCTGCAGGAGAAATACAAGTCGTTTTGTACCCTGTGCACCTCCTAGCCCTGTGCTCTGCCCACCACTTGGGCATCTAGCCTTGCATTGTCAATACAAGCTCTTTTAAAAGAAGAGCCACCAAGGAGGCAGAGGAAGACATCTACTTCTAAGTTCTGATGAAAGGAGAGATGGTATTTTTTTAGTTTTTGAAAACACCTTCAAGGAAGAGATCAGAGCCAGAGAATACGTGAAGTACCATTTTTTTATTAACCGCGAGTGGAGTTTCCTGATATGTTTTGTATTATTTTAGAGCCAAGGAGCCACAGAGCAAGATCACTGCACTTGCGCGCTGGGTTTCCACCCAAACGGCTCCTTTTGCTATGTCCCTTCTGGTCTTTCCCAAACTGGAGGAAGAACTGGGTGCATTAGCTAGCTTCTACAGGTTTTACCACAGGAGTGCATCTCCCCTTGCAATGCAGTCATTATCACAATGCCTGGAACAGCACTCACAAGAGATCTGCAACAAAAACCACATGGACAGATTTCTCAATAGAAGTACATGGTGGAAAAGCCAAACCTTGCCTTGCTTGCTTGTCATTGCAGGGCTCTGTTTGGAGCTGGGTAAAAAATCTCAGTTCCTCAGCAGATGGTACAAAGAGCTGCTGCTACAGCAAGAGTGAAGAATCAAGAAAGCTGTCACAGTGCCAGGGAAGATGAAAGCAGATGCAGGAAGAGTACCTGTCCACTGGATTAGCAGAGCATTTACACTCAGCCTCTGCCTAGAGCAAGAAAAAAAGCACACAGGAAGAAGCAATCCTTCTTTTGGGGAAAAAAAGTAGCATCCAAAGAGAGAAAAGAAAGGAAGGAAAAGATCATATTTGGCAAAAGCAACCAAAAAGGAGACTTCCACCTGCGTACTATTTCAACACAAGAGGTACCACATCTCACCCTTGCTGCTTATTGCTTCCTGCTAATGGGAAAATGCAAACTTGTCCCATTCCCTGATAGCAAGTACTGTCTTGCAGCCAAGGTGAACAGCAGAAAGCAAGAGAAATACTAGGCATATCTGGAATACCAACCACAATAACAAGGAGTTCCCCAAAGCTAAGAAGCCAATTTGAGTTTCAGTTACTAGCAATCCTCTACAAATTAATTTCTTTGGTAGAAGTGGGTGCTGTTATCCAACTCTTCCATTTCTCCTGTGAGGTCATAGGCAAGTTTAATAATAGCAAAGCATCAGTGCCATTCCCTGGCCAAAGCCAAAGCCCAACATGCCATAGACCTGGTCAAAGGGGTGTGGGGAAGGAGGGAGGACCATGGGCAAGAGTCGTACAGAACAGGGAGCTTCTTTCCATGCTGCTGGGTTGGATCAACTTCCATGTGGCTTTTTGTTTTGAATTGCTGTCAGCAGATCTGAACTTCCTAATATTTGCTATCCACTTCTGAATTTATAACCAGCATTCAAAAACCTGGGGCTCACATGATTCCACCCCACCCCAAAACTCCTGCTGGCAGAGACCCCATTGCTGCCTCATGCTCTTAACATTGCAGACCTCCTTGTCCCTTCTCCATCAGTAGCCTACAGCTGCTGCACTGTGTATCTCAAGGGGATGTGTGGGAAGGACACAGCAGGACATCGGCAGTTTCCAGCAAACAAATAAAAACATACTGGTGAGCACAGCAAGAAAAGATGGAGGGGTTTTGCCAGATACCCATGTTTCAACACACCACAGCAGAATTGCTCACTTCAAGTTGGTGAAAGCATACTGCTCTACATAATTAACAGAGATTAACTAAAATCTGTAAAATGCCCACCCCATTTTTATGGAGTAGACCTGCCCACACTTTGCCTCACAACAGGGCAGAACCCATACTTTAATCCATACTTTTGTTCATACTTTTAACTAGAGCTGGAGACACTTTAAATCCTGACAATCATCTAATACTAAGCTAACTAAACTGTCAAGCACACAAAATAGGGCTTAACACACTGGAATTTAAGTATTTACCTTTAAAAACCCAAGTAACAGAAAGTTCAGTTATGAGAAAATTTCATATTTGCAAAAAAATTCAGGTTAAAAGAGACCTATCATGGTTGCTTAGACCATCCTCTGCTCCAGCCACTATTCACATCTATGTCAGACCAAGTTATTGCCCAGTTAAGCTCTCTCAGTCTCCCTGTATGGCAAACAGTTTTTTTCCTTAGGAAGTCAAAATTTTTCTTATTAGCCTCCTTGTCATTTAATGATCTATGTCTACTACCTTCTGACTGCTTTTGCTTACCTCCTCCCTTTACTTTTGAGAGAGTTTGTTTTTAAATGCCACCCCAAATTTCAAAATCATCCAACAGTCAGTTGACAGTTACAGCTCTGAGAACCTTGTTCCAGAATCCTTCCCCTGTCTGCAGCATTTGTGGTTGAACCCCCAACCTACTGAGATATTCATGCCTTAAAAGCCCCCGAACTTTCTAATCTTACTTCCATAATTAACATATTTATTTCTGGAACTTTAGATAGACTTACTGCCTTTAGTCACTGATGCATTTTTAGTTACTGATGCTCTTCTTTTATTATTCCTTTCCTCACCATCAATAATTTCATTATGCATAAATCAACTCTATTTAGATAAATCAAAGAAGACAACAGAAAACCAGAAGAAGTCTTTGAAACTGTACTAGTAGGATAGGTTAGGTTAGGTATTTTTGTTAGTGGCAAACAAAAACATGAGTTTCACAAAGCAATTTTCTTAGTAAAGAGTCAAAGCTACTGATGAAGAATCAATTTCAATTGCCATTACAATATCATCCTTAAAATTAATATTTTTCCCAAATGCAATAAAAATTGAACAAAACACTGCAAAACCCAGAAAGAACAATCAATGGGTGAAAGGATGGGAATGAAGATGCTAAGACGGCAAAGATCTGAAAAATAAATTCTCTTGTTTTTAAAGAAATATTTTCACAGGAACTGGTTTGACATCTAGGAAACAAAGCAGCTACTGTTATGGCAATATGCAATAGCCTTCACTTAAAAAAAAAAAAAAGAGATGGCATAGTAAATGTAAGGACTAAGGCAAGTCCAACCATGCCCTTTTGTTGCACTGCATGAATAACACATTTTCTTTTCAAATTGTCACACACTGGTACAAGGTTCTTGTACTATCACATCATGGAGACAAAACAAAATTACATTCACAATCTGTTCTTAGGATATAAGCAAGTAAGAAGTTCCTTCTCTCAAATATGAAATCAGTCATTGTGACTTCATCCATAGGAGAAGCTTTTCTATTAAGAAACTCAGAATGATTCTGTGTGCAGCAGAGGCCAATAACTCTGGACTGCACAAGTGCTTTTCAGTGTCATGGTAGAACAACAGAAGTCATGTTATAGTCGATCTCTCCAGATCAGCCCAGAAAGAACAAGGGCATTTTAAATAGTAAACTGCCACCTTAGCTTTATTCAAAACACTTATAAGAAAGAAGTCCACTGCACACATACTATACAAAAATTATCCTTCAAGGGCAGAAGAGAGATAAAATTTCCAACAGTCCCAGTGACTCCCTCAGCAACCAATTCCTGAAGCTGTTTTAACAGGCACTGGAGAGAACCTCTTCAGAAAGGACAAGAAGGCAATAGAGCAGAAGAGCTCAAAAAAGAAAGGGAACATTCCCTACAGACTGAGCTCTCCAGCACATGCCCGCACTCAGCTTTCAGAAGAACAACCACTATAGTTATTCCTGAGACAGCACTTACTTCCTGGCAGTACTGAAGAATCCCTTCCTTCGTCCCAATGCAGGTCTTGGTGCCAGAGGGATCCGATTCCCACTTTCCATTCTGCACGTTCATATGCATGTTGAGTTTGCCACAGAACATGGCAATCTGAGGCTCTGCCAGCAGCCCTGCATTTCCATCAGCAGGCACCTGGAAGGAGAAGAAAAGTTTTACTCTCACATCTGACATTTCAGTCCTGCCAAAGCAGCAACAGGTCAAGCAAGCCTGAAACAAACTCCAGACTCATCCACCCACTGCAGCAAAGACCAAAATTTTTGATTCAGGGAGATGTGAAAAATGTAAATGGGACCTCCATAGAAATCCGGATTACAACAGTTAATCACAGTAATCATTTTAAACAGTAATAATTTTAAAGCTGTAGCCAAACTGTTTTATAGCCCAAAACTGTCTTCTTACCAACTTGAGCTAAACACAGAACAATGAGCACAGTTATAGAAGTATAATTTTCCAAATATAGCTGTTATACAGTGCAGGAGGGATTTACCAGTAACTAAATGAAAAAATAACAAGTTTTTAGCAAGAGTTTCTTAAAAAACCTCACAGTGTATCCTTTTTCAAGCCATTCAGTGGTTCATCCCCTTGTTGAGCACACAGGCTCTATTTTATCATGTCTTACAAAGATGGTGGGCTAAAAGCAGCTTCCACCTACACTTTTCTTCGACTGAACCTCAAAATGCAGAGGGGCTGGGGAAGTATCAAAATGGCTCTGCTAAAGGTCTAGCTCATAATCAAGAATTACAGAATACCATCTCCCCAACAAGCATTAAAATGCCAAGCTCAAGACAGGTGCTCCTCCTCTTGAACCACAGACACACTGCCCATGACATCCAAACCAAGCACCGCTGGGGCACAGAGCCAGACATCAGAGGCACCCTCAGCATGGGTTTGAAACTCTCCCATGGGACCACAGCACTGAAGACAAATCAAGAGCCAATCCCTGAAGGTATAAGCTGAAAGGACTCGCTTGTGTTTTACATCTGAGGAACAGGACACGAAGAGAAGCCTCCTGAGTTGGGTACCTCAAGAGACAAGTCTACAGCTCTCCATGGCCCCTCATGCTCCAAACGCCAGTCCATCATAATCAAGATACAGCAGAGTATTCATTTAGGTTTAAATGTCTATTTTCAACTCTTAATCCCTTAGCTAGAAGGCTTCTCAAGAGGGAAATTAAACGCATTTTTAAAATTCACAAAAAACTGAAGAAACAGAATTATGGTATTATAGGAGGTATGCAAATCCAGGATATTAGTTTCACTCTTTGTTTAAACAAACACCAAAAAGACTTAATGAATTTTATATGCCTACAGTACTAAAAAAAACCCCAAACTCCACACTAAGATACACTGTAGGAGTGAACATCTAAATATCCATTGGATTAGCACTGAAAGTGAAAATGCCAAAATCAAATCAAGGTTTTGTTTGGGGTTTTTTTTAAGAGAAAAGAGAGAACATTTCTTCTCATGTTTTCATAAGATGTTAACTTGTTACTGCAATTCACCTCAAAAAAAAATAGAAAAATAAAAAAATTTTAAAAGACAGGAATACCTCAACTCGCCAAGATTTCCCTTCACTATCTCAATTTCTCTTCTCCTGTGCAACAAGTACATTCCGTACAATTTAACTGTCAACTATCACTGTCATTCCACTGGGTAATTGGAGAATTTTCCAATAACTGGGGTGACACCTTGTCTTGGTGTGCCTTGATCAGGAAAACTAACACATGCTTGCTCCTTCTAATACCTTCAGAAATTTTGGAGAGCAACTCAAATGTAACATATCTATAACAATCTGCAAAATATCCTCCAAGTTAATTATTTTGTTTTTCTTTATACATGCAACACAACCCTATCAAAACTTCAATTTTAATTTTCAATAATTTTCAATACAAAATTTAATTTTCAAAATTTTCAAGAGATGTGAGTCATTCCACAGGTGAGGTGTGGATGAGAACTCTATATTCCCAGTCCACTCCTCCAACTGAGATCTTTAGTAAATTAATAAAGCACACAGTAGGCATACTGCGGCAGATTTAAAATTTTTTTCACTCAAAATGATAAATCAAAACCAAACTAAAGTATTTAGATCATAGAATCAAAGATTCATTCAGGTTCAATGAGACTTTAAGATTGAGTCCAACTGCAAACCTAACACTGCCAAGTTAAACCAAAATAAAAGCCAAAAATAAAAGCTAAAATTTAGCTGAGATAACTAATTTCAAGGGGTCTTTATACAGTGCAAGTTCCTGATAATGTAAAATCTCACTAAATATTACTTAAGAAAGATCGAACAGCAGTTTGATCACAAAGGGGACTTAACAGCAGTACTGTTGGGGAAAGGTGGGGAAACGTAGCATTTTCTGTAAAACACATACACTTACAAAGATTAAAAACTCAAAAAAAAGCAGGAGACTAAAACATTAGCAAAACTTACACAGTGATAAGTGATTTGTCCCACACACGTGAATGAATTAATGGCTGGTCACATCAAGGGTATATCCAGCTAAAATATGTGAGCTGGTGATGAATTTTATGCATCAGTGTCAGAGACTGAAATATTATAGTTTATGACTTAAACGTTTTCATGGAGGACTTTTAAAACTGTATTGCAAAAAGCTGCAGGAAAGACCACCACACCCTGAAAGGGAGGGCTCTGAGAGGCTCTACACGGTTTGCTGATGACCACAACCCCAGGGCTATCAGTTGCCAGGCTGGCACGGACCCTCGAAC
>WEKY01053598.1:0-20991 GCA_013390045.1 Picathartes gymnocephalus
TATATATATGTATATATATGGCCTATGTGTGAGACAGTGTAATATAGAGTAACCATAGCAACAATACAGTATGTTGAGTAAGTCACCTTAAAAACTGTCGAGTGCATTAGATATGCAGGGCATAGAGGCTTTTTTTTTATCCTCTTGTTGGATCAGGCCCATATTAGTGCTTTATATTAGCCATCTCTATTATACATAAAAAGTCCCTAAACCTTCCCAAATTAAGCAAGAATCACTTCAGGCTCTAAAAATGATTACATACTTGAATACAGTTAGGAGAATGCATTGTTTGTAAAATGCTTTGAAGATAAGTCCTAAGATAAGAGCTTTTAATCTACACAAGCAGTAAAATAAAGTGCTGTCCTGCACATAGTTGTATCAGAAAATTGTGAGTGATTTGGAAGAAGTGTATGTATAATGCTAAGAAGCAGATAACAAGAAAAAAAACAACAAAAGACAGAAGTTCTGAGTTCTAAACCCACAATTGTTTTCTATTCATCTTCCTTCAAATGATGACCTACACAATTTTTAACAGCTGAAAATGTGCTGATCATAAATATTTTTGAAAGGAAACCCATAGAATTTAATCTAATTCCTAGTATTTGATCATATGGGATTCTATATCTGAATGTCTGCACAAAAATCAAGCAAATAATTGTGTCCTCATGAGACTGCATCCATTTGTTTTTTCGGGGTTTTTTTTGATTTTTTAAATTAATTTATATGGTTCTTGATATATTTTGTATGATCAGAATATTAAAGAACAGAGGATCATATATTTTCTCAGTTACAATTAAGTAAACAGGTAATTAATTCAGATTTTGGGCACCCCTGAATTTATCATTCAGATTTTGATTTTCATTCTATGTACACATAGAAATGAAAACTTTTCTTTAATATAACTATCTAGTTAGAAGATAAATGTTCACTAAACTAGCTACATTATGTGAGGCTCCTAAGTTTTCCTATTAAATCCAAAGAAAATTTCTTTGAGGTCTTGGCAGATTAGATCCTTCACATAAAATGCTTGCAGTCAGCTTCAGTGTTTTTTCAGTTGTCGTATTTTATGCTCTCAAATTTAATCGTGATGAAGTCCAGCCCTCCTGTATCCCTTAGTAAACACTGTTGGATGAAAATAACCGGTTTTATGTGTTTTTCTTTCAGTTCTGTCTTCCATTTAGCTGTAGGCAGTGTAGGCAGTGGAACAGCAGCAGCCAGAGCACTGTTGCAGAGATGGCAGCACACACAGACTCTGGGGTGCTTCTATGCACATACTAAGGTAATCTGTTTTCAGGGTTATTGAAATGCACTACAAATTTAAAGTGGCTTTTTTGTAAGGAGTGACAAAAGATATATTAATTAAAACACAGAATCATTTTTCTTTCTGTTGTGGTTGCATAAAAGATGCTCAGAACCCATTTTTCCTGTACTTTCCCACAGTGCCTTCTCTCCCTATGACTTCCATAGGCCAGCTGTTTCAAACCATGGGGTTTTTTTTTACTAAACCATGCCTATAATAAAAATCCTCAAATAAAAGATGGACCAGGTATGTCAAAAGCCTGAAACTAAATTCAGGTTGCCCGTTAGGAAGCCTTCATGCTCCGTTAGTTGCTAGAAGGTATATGTGATGACTGAGAAAGCAACCTCTGACCCACTGGATTTTTCATGCTCTAACTAGTAAGTAGAAAACAACAGGGGTTGAGAGGAGCTCTATGAAACAGTGCTCGTCAGAGCGAGACAAATTGGAAAATGGGCTCTTCTGTATTCTGTAATGACAAGAATATTTAATAGGCTGTGTAGGGGGTACATTAAAAAAAGATGTTAGCTAGCCTGAAAGTACACTCCTGGGGTGAAGTCCTAGTCCCTCTTGAAGTCAATTGCAAAAAGTTCCATCAGATTGAATGGGGCCATAATTTCACTCCTGGAGTATACCCAAGTGAAAACGTCTATTTAATTCTACAATAGATAGGAACTCCAATGCATAATTTTTAATTCTATGTCAAACACTAAAAATACCTGTATACGTGAAATGGCATGTGTCATTGGAGCTCCTGAGGCTTGAAATAAACCAAGCCAATTTAATTTTGACTTTCTACCTCACCTCTCTCCAAATGAGATTCTGCCTTTAGATGCAAGGTGGTGAATTATGCCAGTTGCACATTTTTATCCCACAATTCAACAGGGTGTAGAGGGTCATAAACTGGATTATTGAAAATTGGCTTGCAAGAGTGCAAAATAAAATGTATTTAAGTCAGCTTTTTCTCACTCTTGGCTCATAACTCCAATACTAGAAATTTTGCTCCCACTGCCATTTATAAGAATTGTGACCCCTGAAAGACTGAAAGGGTAAAGAAATGATTTAAAGGGTCTCCACCCTATAAACCTAGGATCTGTGTTGAAGTCCTTTCTCTTCCAGTAATGGCTTGACAAAGTTACTCTGGACTCAATTTTTAAACGTGTTAGGCTTCAAGAAATACAGATGGGCACAAGAATAGGTTTTCAAAAAGCATTTAGGTAACAAATTTTTTTAAACTTCTATGCTGACTTTACAGAATGGGGGAACAAGTAGAGATTTCTAACAGAAATACCTTACACATGTCTCACAGACATTGTGACGTATTTCTGTACAAAAAATTCATTAACACCTTAACAGTCAGAAGAAGAGAAATACAATAACAAATAGGTCCATAACTTTGATATTTTTCTTTAGAATGAGCAATACCTTATTAATCAATATAAATTAATTAGTTTTTACATGGGCATACATGTATATGTGTGTATATATATATATACACATATATAAATACATCTATAAATACACACATATGTTGGGTGGTGAATTAACTAAGTATGAATAAAGGTAGCAAACTTAGCCTGAATATTATTTTCTTTTCACATGCAACATTAATTACCATTTGGATTAGACTGATGTACCACTTATCACTCGGAAGCGGTGTACAGGGAAAGGAGGAATGGAAGAAACTTAGAGTAATTATTATTCTTTCTAAGTGACTCAGTATGCTTTACATGTCTGTTTTCTTTAATCTACTAGTGTAAAATTCCTTTTTCACAAACTGCTGAAGAGTTCATTTCATTAATCCTTTAGGAAGAGTTTCTGTCAGATGCTTTAACTAATGGCTGTTTGCCCCCAGATGAGTTTGAAAGGAAAATATTACTTGGATCAATAATTAAACACTTGAGTTTTGGGGTTACCTTTTAAAAAGGAATTATATATTATTATTCTTGCCAACCTTGCTTGGCATTGACTAGTGACTTAAAAATACTGTTATAAGACAAATCTTTTATTTGCCACTGGCCATG
Source organism: Picathartes gymnocephalus (assembly GCA_013390045.1). Classification (NCBI taxonomy): domain Eukaryota; kingdom Metazoa; phylum Chordata; class Aves; order Passeriformes; family Picathartidae; genus Picathartes; species Picathartes gymnocephalus. The sequence continues at coordinate 3,322 of WEKY01053598.1, forward strand.
TCCTTTAAGCTTTAATGTCCTAAACTTTCTGCTTTGGAGAACATACCTTCAAAGTGTTCTTTAATCAACACTATATTAACGGCTGTCAGTAACCAGCCTTTTCCATGAATGTTTAATGTTGGGATGCTTGTTTTTTTCTAAAGTTTGCATTAACCACAGGTAAGTAAACAATTACAGTCCAGACAACCAGTACGAATCTATGAATAAAAGAACACATTGAAACAGCTTAATTTTTTCTTTTTTCAGTATGACAAAAGCTCATATATTAATTCTGGTCCGCAAATGAGTCCATCAATTATGGACCCTGAACACCGTTTAAAATTTGCTATTTTAGGATGGATTTTAATGTTCTTACTCATACTAGGTAGCACGTCACTGTGAAGCAATCTCATTATTGGTTTTAATAAATCTATTTATTAAGTAGTTTTCAATATTAGTCAAGATTTAACTACTAAGTATGTATTCATATAGTCTAATTAGGTATATTAAGTAAGGAACATCTACACTAGCATTTTACTTTTGATATGAAGTGCATTTTTGAAGGGAATCTCTTGAATTTCCCATTTACTTCTCTTTGGCTCATAGCACAGAGAATTACTAGAGCACACAAAGAGTGTTTTTCTTGGATTAAATTAAGACACTGGTAATGGGTACTCAGTCCACATGATCAAACCAGAGCTACTCCCAAGAGCACACATACACAGCCCAAAACATGTTCAGTGAGGATACAGAGTCCTCAACACCACCTGTTTCACTCTATGCATCTGCCTCTCTGGGGTGCTTCACTTCACTTATTACCACAGACATATTTCCAATGCATTGTAACCAGTAACAGGCATTTAATCTAAAAGATTAAAAATAAAAACAAGTCAAGAATAAAATGTACACAGTATGAACGCTGTACCCTTTGAGAGTTTATTTGCATTGACTAACACTTTTTACAACTTAGAATGTAAAATATGAGCCTAAGTTCTTCATATGCGTAACGGAGATAAGGTGATCACTGAGTAGTGGCAAGTCAATGATATAAGGAAAACACAGCTCATCGTTTTCTGTGACTATGTTACTCCTTTTTCTTTGACACCTAGGTGGCTATTATTACATCTTAAGAGAAATAGTGCAAAATAATGTAGAGAAACTGCTAAATCAAGACCTCAGGCTGGACAGTTCTGAGGTGCTCTGGCATAATATGGTCCAAGCTGTCATCAGGAGCCATAAAACCATAAGTATCTCTCAGTGATCTTTTCATGACTTATAAACACTTTCTCTCTCATTATCATTTTAAGAGATTGCTATTCTATTTCTATCTACTTATCTCTCAACAGCCAGCCAGTGAGCTCCTGCTTGCTGCTAAGTTTTAATCGCTCACTTGATATTTATCTCCATCAACAGCTGATTCAGCTGCTGGCCTAAGTGATGGGGTGAAAAGCTTGTGTGGCAAAGGAGGGTGAGAGAAAGGGAAAAGATGAAAAAGTCAGGGAAAAGTAAGACTGATTTGCTTCTCAGAGAAAGAAGCAGTGCTTTTAAAATATTCCTTACTTAATATATTGTCCCTATTCCCATCATTCATTCTTAGTGTTTATTTATATCACAGTACACTGTTAAAATAAATAATATTGGTATATTTTTATTCTGGCTTATTTTCAGGTCTTTAGGTTTTTCTTGTCTTTGAATATTTATTTGGTTGTTGGTTTGTTTGTTTTTTTTCCACCACCCGTTGAGACAAAACTACAAGAGAGAGGTAAGACACTGCAGGAAGAAATTGAATATAAATTCTATTTCACAGCTATGTTCTATGCAGGAATATGGACAGAGAGATAATGTTTGAGGAACAAGAGTCCCTGTCACAAAGAAAATCTTTCTTGTTTCACAATATTAGATGAAATAAGGAACTTAGCTTATCTCTGACACTGAAGTAAATCTGAGTTTTATATAATTAGTCAGTTCTCAGTGGAACTTCATATATGTAATACAAGCATTATTTATACTTTGCTCTTAAGAAAAGTAAGTCACCTAAGGTGATTAAAAAACCATATGGGGTTTGAGAGAGCAGGGAAGGGATAAATGAAAAATAATTGGGATTTCAGAAATAAAGGGAAATTTACATGGTTAATATTGTTAGATGCACTTTTTTCCTGTAAATCTCATTCCTACAAATACAGCAAGCAGCTGCTTTGACCTTGATTTTATAGATGTGTAAATGTATTTTGGTATTTAAACAGTTTATTTTGAGGAAAGACACAATCTCAGCAGAACAGTAACCTATCAACCAGCATTTTCTTCCTGATGAAAGGAGAAAGAATTATCAACTCTTTGTAAAATAAAAGGAAAAAATAATAAAAAAAAGAAAAAACCAAAAAAAGTGCACTAACAAAGATCAATAAAGCAATTAATACTTCCAGTTCAGTCACTGTGACACTTACTTTAGACAGCTATCACAACGGTTATTGCAGTTATGACTATAATTCATGTCTGGTTCTCAGATGCAGCCAAGGACAGGAAATAGGCCATGACTTAGTATTTGTCTCAAGTCTGCACCCTAATTCACCAACTGAACACTTTTATTCCAGACTATAGATGTCATGTCTTGATATTGACTCAGCTTCCTAGGCTTAAAGAAAAGTCTCCTGGGTTCCAAAACACCAAGTAGACAGATCAGGTTACAGGCAGCAGCAGTCAGAAATCTGCTTGTAGCTACCTCAGCTTGTAATTGCTGCTCCACAGCTGAGTCCAGAGCCCAAGTATATGAGAATTCCTGCTTTGCTTCATGAATTGGAGAAGGCAGCTAAAAGTATGAATCCCCAGCTGAGCCCAAAGCCCAGCTGCACTTCCTAGGTAATGCATGCACCCACCTAGGTGAGATGCAGGCTCAGGTGTGAACCAGTACTTTTATCTGATCATAAACACCATACTAGTGCTGCTTTCACTCTGAGCTGGAAAGGATCACATTGAATCTCTGAGGACACTTGGTCTGGTTTCTTTGAAACCAGAAAGAAAGGAAACCAGAAAACTTTCACAATGCTGGTGGTAGTTTCAGTTGCTGCTTTCCGGTGAAAGGATCACCACCATACATCCTCCATTTCACCGTGCAACCACTGTCATTTGGGTACAGAAGATAAAACAGTAGTCTTGCCCAACCAAAAGTAAAGACTTAATATCAGAACATTTACCAGTGCAAAACTTTAGTCATACAACTTAATTTAGTTTCTTAAAGAAAGCAGACTGTATCACTCATCATTCTCAAATCTAATTACAGTTTCTGAGGTTGGTTCTGAGATGCAAGGAGTATGAGAGATGATATAAAATGGAAAAAAATATGCACATTCAGCAGTTCTTTATTTTGAATCAATTGGTTAAATATTTTGATGATGTTCAGACTGCTGAGCAAGCTAATCAGTTCAGTGCCAGCCCCTCTCTCACTGTAAGGAAGATTATTTTGAGGTTCTAAAATGCCAGGTAATTTAAAGTAAATAAAATAAATTTGCAGGACATGACACACAGCAAATAAAAGGTATCAAGAATCAACATGCAGAATCACAGAATCTCAGAACGGTTGGGGTTGGAAAGGATGTCTGGAGATCCTAGTTGGATTGGATAACTAGTCCAATCTCCCTCCTAGAGCAGGCTAACCTACATCAAGTTGCAGAGGATTGTGTCTGAGAGGGTTGTGAATATCTCCAGCGAAGGAGACTCCACAGTGTCACAGGGCAGGTTGTTCCAGTATTCTGTCACCCTCCCAGTAAATAAGTTTTTCCTTATATTTGAATGGAGCTTCCTGTGTTTAAGTCTGTGCTCATTGGCCCTTGTCTTGTTGCTGGGAAGAATTGAGAAGAGTCTAGCCCCATTCTCTTAACACCTGCCCTTAAAATATTTGTATGTATTGATGAGACCACCATCAATACACCTCAGACTTGTCCAGCCTAAATGGTCCCAGCTCTCTCAGTCTTACCTCATTAGAGAGATGCTGCAGTCCCCTAACTCTTCTTAGCCCTCCTCTGAACTTGCTCTAGTAGTTCCTTGTCTTTCTTGAACTGGAGAGCCCAGAATTGGACACAGTGCTCCAGATGTGGCCTCACCAGGGCTGAATAGAGGGGCAGGATCCCCTCCCCTGATGTGCAGGCCAGACTCTTCCTCCAGGACAATGCACTCCAGGACACCATTGGCCTTCTTTCAGAGATGATTGAGAGTGGTTTAGCAATAAGATCTGCCATCTCCCTCAGCACTCATGGATGCATCCCATCAGGGTCCATGGATTTTTGGGTGTCAAGTTTGCCTAAGTGATCTCTAACCTAATCCTCAATCATCCTTTTTCTCCAGACTGTCTCTCTTGCCTCCAGGATATAGGATTTCTGAAGGCTGGTCTTAGCAGTATAGACCAAAGCAAGGAAGGCATTCAGTAACTTCACCTACCAACCAACTTCTCCAACTGCCACAGAGTGGTTTTTGATTTGAATAAATCAATAGAACTATCACATAAAACCAGCCTTTGCATGCTTTTCTGAAATGAAAGAAAGCCTAAAGTAGGTATACATCAGCCTGCTTAGTGCCTCTTATTGTCATATTTTCAACTGTAATACAAAACAAAGTATCAAGCTACCTGGATGGCTGCCAGAAGCCCACCCCTCAGTAAATGACCAACACTTTTATTACAAGTGAGAAGCAAAGAAAGGACAGCTCTTTAAATGTTGGTCCTTCTGCATCAAATCACAGTGCCCCTGGAGACAGAATGCACTATGCCATTTGCTGTAACACTTTAAGGTTACCAATTACTCTTTTGCTAGATATACACACTATAAGGATAAAACCTATAACAGATTGAAACGGTTATTTTAATTAGAATAAATGAGTGGTTTAGCCTGAATATCTTTAATCATTGTCATGTTAACAAACTGAATAACAATGAACTCTTTGAACAGCAGGCTCTGCTGGGATTTCTGTAGCACATAATGTCCAACTACAGCTAAAATCCACTAAGCCAATGCTTTTGTTTCCTTATGAAGTTTCATCATAAAGGTAAATGTTATCCAGTACATTACACATTAAACACCATCAATGACTATTAAGTCTTTTATAGAGAATTGTCACTGTCAAAGGCTAATCTTCTTTCCTTTTTATCATTATTTTTCTGCCTGACAAAAGACACTGATAGGGTTTATACAGATACAAGCAATGTCTGCTCATACTCATTAGACTTATCCTACTTGTCTAGGTAAGAGACAAGGGTATACTTAAATAAAGCTTTCCATCTCAATGACACGTGAGTAGAAATGCAGATATTCTACTCCGCATGGTTTTCATTAATTTAGCCCACTTTTATGTACTTACTTTCCTATCTACCTTCAACGAAACAGAATAGAAAAAAACAGAGGCAAACAATTATATAAACTCACATCCATTTTAATGCTCTACTACTGCTAGCACTTTATTTTTTCTTGAAGATGCTCATATTTTCATAGCAGACATTTCAGTTCACAAGATGAACTGTTTGTTCTTTCAGTCCCCAAGTACAGATCATCTCTGTGTGTTCCATTTGATTTAGAAAAGCCAAAAACATGTGACAGCAGGACTTCTTATCAAATAAGGCCAGTAGTTTAAAGCAGCTTTAATAGCTTTAAAAAACCAAAAAAAGGAAATCCTATCATCCTTCAAAATCCCTATTGGTCTTATAATGTGCTGGAAACAAAGTGATTTGCAGTGAGCAGGTGCTAGGCAGGGGACAGAGCAGTTCACAAAAAAACAAAATATAATAAAAAACTTTCTAGCTAATGATTAAAAAAAAAATTCTCCTACCTCGCTATACAGAATGGTTAAAGCATGCCACAATTTGACCTTGCAAGCAATCATCCAGAACTGTAAATTTGCAGAGCAATGTCCTTGACACTGTTTCATCATCACCACCGTCATCATCATCATTATCATCATCATCATCATCATCATCATCATCATCATCTCTTTACCACTCCCACAAGCTCACTGGTTTTGAGCACCTTACTGCCTTGAAACTCAGCCATGCATTGGCATCACCCAGCATTACAAATACTGAGCACCTTGTTTTCAGTCTTCATTTATCACAATGGGTCCCAAGTTCTTAAATATTCCAAAAGCTGACAGAGGAATCCGTGGCCAAACGATTCCAGTCCCTATGAACACAGCACAATATCTTACTGGGAACACAAAAGAAAGGAGAAAGGTTTGCTTTTCTCCCCGTGTTTCTCTTGTTGCTAGTGCTGGCCTACTGACTCAGCATGTGTCGTGGTCCTGCAGAGAGGGTTTGTAAATCCAACACAATTTCTGTACTTTTTACCAGTATTTTACTGAGTAAGTAGGTTTCTCTTATTAGTGAGGTTTACAAATGACACAGAGATTGATGGAGTAATAAATACTAAGGACACAATACTTTTACAGAATGATGTAAATCATTGATATCAAAGGCCCTATTGAACAAGTTGTATTTTAATGGAGCAAGCAAAAGCTAATATACTTGGGAATTAACAATTAATATTGTACTTAAAAATTAGGTGCCTAGGAAAGCAATGACTTAGTAAAAGGATTGTGAGGGCCCTGAGGGCATTCACAGGATTCACTGTACCTGCCCAGGCCCCCAAGGATCTCTCTGTACCCTGTCCAGGGACCAGGACCCCCTGTCAGTGCCCTGGGGCCATCAGACCCTGCTCCACCAGCTCCAGATCAGTGCTGGTCTTCAACTCGCCACCATCCTGCTCTGCCCCATCACAGGCACTGCTGAGTCTGTGGGCCCATAACCTGGCCTCAGCCTGTTCCCATCCCTGTGGATGTGCTCCCTGGCTGCCCTGCCCCTGGCTGGGGCAATGGGATGAACGCTGCCAGACTCTGCCCTGATGGACCCCATGCAGAGCCCCCACTGCTCCATGCCCGGAGAGTTATTTGGTACCTCAACAAGTATTTGGGAAATGACGCAATAATTGCTCTCAGTGCTATAAGCAGACAAAATTTTAAACTTTACAGACTGGGAACTGGTTGAAATTATAGAAACTCAACTGGGCAGGCACACTTCAGTAAATAGCAAGAAAACACAGGAACAAGGTCAGTGCTCATCTATTCGAATGCTGAATGTGACTTGGCCACAGCTTGTGAGTCCTTGGACCTTCAGAGTGAGAGGTCAGATAGCAATAAGTTTCAGACTTCCAGTCTGAAAAACAGGACCAACTGGCTTGAACCTGAATTTAGACAAAATCAGCCTTGAAAGACTACTTTTCCACCTGTATGGGTGAGTAGTCTCGGGATGACAGGACCGCGCTAAGAACTTGCACTACATCCCATATGTGTTGTCACCATAAGTCACCATTACCACTTAAAGATTCTTGTCTTTTGGAAGAGTATCTTTCAGTCCAGAGGTAGGGAAATATTTTTATAGTAGGAATTCACCCAAAGTAAAATTGCAATCCCTGGATTTCTGCTGGATCACTGGAACATTTTGGCTTTCCTCATACACATCAGATTCTTGCTCATACAATCAGGAATTTATGCACACTTCCTGAAAAAACAGGGGCCTGAAAGTCACTGAAATAAAGCAGTAAGTACTCTAAAACAATGAAAGGGGGTGCTTTGAACATATTTTTTCTTTTTGTATACATAATGATGTACAGATCCTTTGATCTGTTTTAGCTTCATCGTGCATATCTGAGTTTAATTCTTTGCTGGTGCTGTGCTTATGCAGTCTTTCTGAAATGGGCTGAGGCACAGCTTCATGTTTCTGTCCTTTAAAAGTAAGAAAATTGACTTTTCTTTCTGGATTTAAATCTATGACTGTTAATATAATGACTTGGGACAACAACTAAACATAAAACCTAGGAAGTTGCTGAATTCAAAGGTTAGCCTGGTAAAAGGTCTTCACTTTCCTATATCTGAAGATATACGAAAACTTGAAAAAACAGGAAAAAGTGAAAAACAAGTTTTCACAAGATATAAACCTCACTTCATTGAGCATATTATGGAGACTGATAACAAGAATCACATTGTCATTGTGATTGAATTATATATCGCAATTGCTATATTTTGCTGAGCATAAATTATATTCATGTTGTGTTCTCAGCATATTTTGTATCACTCCACTAAATGAGAAATACCATGCAACATCAGTTGTCTTCAAATAAGTAAATTCGATATAAACATTAGCCATTCACACACTGAGTATCTAAAAGAACTGGATTAAAGAGTACTGAAATATTATGCTTTATAAATAATAAATGTAAGTCTCTTCAGGAACCACCTGCAGCTCTTGATATTGAGGCTAACTCAGTTCTAAAGCTGGTGTAAATCAAAGTGATTTCAGTTATGAGTGGAATTATGCTAATTTACATTGGCTGGATATCTGATATGTGAAGTCCACAAGACACAGAACACTAAGTGCATACTTCAATGATTTACAGAATCAGGATGATAATGGAATTTGTTTATTGTTGAAGTGCCCTCTTGCTGTCAGACTTAAAGAAAAAACATCCCTACACATGAAAAGTATGCTTAGCTGATTTCAGACAGATAGACAAAGGCTCCTGTAGAGACTGAGTGGAAGATAAATATCTGAATGGCAAATCACATAGGCAGGAGTATACAGTAGAAGATTAATACCCACAGGTGCTTGGCATTCAGAAGTTTGGTTTGTTTGGGATTCTTTTACTGGGAACTGGAAGTAGAATGTAAGTTTTTTCTCTAGAAAAGGTTTGTCTTTAAAAAAAAAAAAAGTAACCTCTTTTTGCTAGCTCCCTAGCACTTTTTTCATTAAAATAGCAGGTCTTCAAAAGGTGCAACTGATTGCAGCAAAGGACAATTTTATCACAGTTTCTTTAAATGTGTGTTACCCTGGAAAGGCAGCAGTCTAGTTTAAACTATGTTCATGATGTTTATCTTTCTCTGCAGCAGTGAAGAGGAGAAGTGTTCTGTGAGCTTAGAATAGAAATTTCATTGACAGTGTGAAAGCCTATGGAAACCTGACAGAGCATTTTCTCCCTTACAGAGATCCACAAGTCTAAGAGAAACGTTTTTATCCCTCCTAAAACTGAACAGAATGAAAGAAGTGAATAAATGTAAAAATGAACATTAAAAACTAATGCTAAAGCTCCTCCTGCTCAGAGCAGGAGAAAACAAGATTGGAAACAAAATTCTTAATTTCCCTTAAGATTATTAAAAAACATCTGTTAGAGTACCAAAGCACATTTGCCTGTGCCAGTTTTGCCAACTTAGACATTTCAGCAAGAAATCCAATTTGACCTGAAACATGCATCAAACTGTCACTTTCATTCTCCCAAATTTAATGCAACTTAAGCTATTGGAATTCTTGAGGTTATTCCTACATGTGATCCCACTGAGGACACAGCTAAAAGTTTATGTGCACTTACACTACTGAGAGTTATGAAGGGAAAAAAAAAAAGATAGAAAAGAATAAGCTCAGAAAATCTGCACTATTGTTTCTCTATAAGAGTAATTAACACATATTCCCAAAGGAACTAAGGAAAGAAGGAAAGAAACTGAAGATTCCCTTTGGGCAGGATAATAACTGCAGCAGGCATTAAATATGCAAGCAGCCATTAGGCATGATTAAAGATTAATTCTGTGGCATAGACAGGACTTGAGGTCATTACAGGTCATGACTCTCATCTTTATTATTTGGCTTACTGTTTTTATTTAATTAGCATGATTTAATGAATCTTTGGTTATAGATGTCTGGCAACCTAGATTATTGTGCACCATTTATTAAGTTAAAGGCTCAGCTATATAACTTTCTCTTAGCAGGTAGGTTCCACAGTTTCATCAATAAGATTCTGGGCAAAACCTGAGGGGGTTCTATATAAGAGTATGATGTTAGAACTTTATTTACTGAAGTCAGCATTAGAGGTTCTACTGGAATTGGTGAGATGCGTGAGTTCATAATTTGGTGATAGTATTTCAGTGCTGCCTATTACATTAGTTGCATTGGGAAAATTCTCTCGAAGCCAAAAATCATAGCTCTCAAGAAGTACCATACATTGTAGTGGCCATGTCAGTGTATTTCAAGATTTGTGTTCTGTTCACTGTTTTTTAACACAAATTTTTCATTTAAACATGGAAGTACTGAGTATGTCAAAAATTAATTTAAATCACTCTTTCTTTAGATCTAAACTTTCAATAAATATTTCCATAACAGACATCTAAGATCTTCAAGTAATTTCCAAAAAGAAAACATTTTCTTTTCTATTTGTTTTTATTAAATCTTTGCATTTTGCATTAAAGGCCTATCTTTTCTTCCCTTTAAAAACAAAAATACTACTTTTTTCTAAACTTCGGCTATCAGTCACTTAAATCACAAAGATGACTGAATCTCAGTGCAACAGGTTTTTTCCCTCCTGTTTCAATTAGAAGGGTAGTTAATCAAACAAATAATAATTAAATAGAGCACCTGTAAGAATGAAAGAACTAAGGAAAAAAAGGCTTGTGATGCAAGCAAGGGGGACAGTAGATTCTCTTTCATCTTCTTCTCAGATCCTCTGTCTTCCATACCATGATGAAAAGAAAATTACCCTGTCCTTAAAATCTTGAAAAAAATAATGAGAACTTCACAAAAAACCTATGCAAAGGGGAGGTTCTCTTTCTCAATGCATCAGAAAACATCACCTTTCACAAGGTGAAAACTAATAAAGCCATGACATCAAGTTTCCTGTGAATTGAGTGCTTTTAGGGCACATCAAATCCTAGAGAAGAGAACTAAGGTCATTATGGCCCAGAATAAAATGAAGACAGCTAAGGCTTAAATCAGACTTCATGAAATTCACAGAATTTGCATAAGAATAATTTGCAGTACATCTGGTGCACAAATTTGCTGGATATGCTGGCAAACTACTAGGTAGCCTGGTGCATAATTTTGAGTTTGAAATCTTTAAGGACAATAGGAAACCAAGCTAATCTACCAGTTAATTCAGGATTTGCTGAAGGATGAAGCTAAGGGACATGAAGAAGAGGGAGAAGATGCTAGTACTAAGCTCAGGTAACTAATTTTCTTTTTTAAATGGAACAAATTGTACTTCCGTAGCATTTTTGTTACTTTCAGGCCTAGCAATTTTCTATTAAAGATGCTTGTCTTAGCACTTTGGAGAGCACAAATATTTTGCCTATGAAAAGAAAAAATTTTTTTACAATTAAATATTTGGAGATGGCTCAAAAGAACAAAAGGTCCTGGGGAAAAAAAAAAAAGGTGGGAATGCATACCTTATATCTTGGTCTTAGGCCTGCTATGAGATTGGAAGACAATCCAGCAACTTCTGGCATAGATTTGTTTCAGTATTGGGACAGCCACAATAGGACATATTCTTGGCCATTGGTCCTTGTAATGATGTTATTAAAAAAAAAACAAACCCTTAAACCCAGAAAGAAAGTTAATGATTTAATGGACTCTTTATCCACGGAGCCTCAAATGAAGCAAATTCAGCTGCAAATTCTTAACTGTGCATGAAGGATGAAGCTATTCTTCTTGTCATGAAGACAGTGTCTCTTCAGCACATGCTGATGGCTGGGTAACAGGCAGATAATCTCCTGATTGTTTACCTTGATAGTGACCAGAAAGCTTACAGCAGAATAAGTATGAAAATTAAAATTCAGAGGACACCAAATTCAATGGCAGCTATAAGAAATGCAATTAGAGTGGTTGTTTAGAAATGTGTGTGAATGTATTTGAGACTCTGAGCTTGTGCCAGACTCAGAAAAACAAAGGCCTTTAACAGTCTAAACTATAAAGCTGCCAATAGAGTATGTTCTGAAAATATGTGAAATGCACATAGGTCTATCCAATATATCAGCTAGAAGACTGATTTAAGAATCATGAATTCTACCTGCTGAACAATGCCACTTTGCAGACTGACTTTGGCAAAACTACTTAGAAGAAGAAAAGACTTCAAACAAGCTACTTTTCATGCAATGGCAAATACTTGTCACATGTAAAACTAAGTGAATATTGGGCCAGGAATTAGCTTTTTTCCTAAAGTTTTCACAAGCTGAGCCTTGAACTTAGTACCTTCTTTTTTATACGTAGAAGGAAGGAAGAATATATGACTCAAAACTCAGAGAAGGGTACTTCAGTTATTAGGTATTTAACTGAAGACCAGATCAAGGTAAATCAAAATTGATCCTCCCATACTGTTCTCCTGCCTGGACTTATACTGATAAATTCTATATATCTATCATCTACATTATTTCTTTTATCGCCTACTTCCCTTCATCAGTAATGTCCTTGGCTTCATTCCCATCTCTTTTTCCCTTCTCAGCTTTGGAAATAAGGATGGTGCATCACTACAGGGAACCTGAATTTAGTTTGGTATTAATAGAGCTTTACTATAAACACATGGTGCACTGAGCAAAAGAGAGGACTGATACTTTGGAATGCATCCAAGAGCTATGTAGTTCAATATCCTGTCTCTGACAGAGGAAGACGTAAGAAACCTACAATAGGCAGATCAAGGGCTATTCAATCTAAAAGAGAGAGCATACTTTAACTATTAGATTGAAATACTCATTTCAGAAAAATGGCTTATGATTTTTTAAGAGAAGTTAAATATATTGTCAATGTCACTATTTATTTTTTTAAAATCTCCTTAATATTTGATCTAAATCATGTCCTGCCTTAATGACCTCCATAAACCATTTACATGTACATAAAATAAAACAAAACAAAACACAAAACAAAACAAAACAAACAAGCAAAAACAAACCAACTAAACCAAACCAAACCAAACCAAACCAAACCAAAACCCAAACAAACCTGTAAACTTAAAAGCATTTCTAGATTTCACAAAATTTAATTTCGATTTACTGTCGTTGTTTCCTTCTGTTCAGAGCCATGTAGATAGAGTTTGGTACGTGGAAATATGTAATATATAACATAAATCAGAAAAGCTACTGTTTTAATCTTCTTCATTCCTCTTTTCTTTTGCAGTAGTTTTTGTTTCTTTCAACACAACATTTTTGCATATTTCATTATTGCATTACGCATTGAACCTCTTATAGTTCTGTGAGATCCTTTAAGATACAGGACAGACAGAGCATTCCAGAAAAAGGTATTTAAAACATTATTATTTCTATTCTTTGCTATCCCTTTTCCTATTCATATTAAAAGCTTGCCTTTTTGTTTTAATATATTGATGTTAAGCTGAAATGCTCCTTAAGGTCTGTACCACTAGAAATTACACAAATACAGTTGTGAATTTTAAAAATTGGTATATCCAATTTAAAAGACTAGAAATTATATTATTGAATTCACTTCTAAGCTATTTTTCCTACAATATTTTTGGTATTGTATTATGTTTCATTTACCATTTCTTTCAGCTCCCTTGGATGCCTAATACCCTCCCCCCAATTGCTCTGATCCTGAATGAACATCTCTTTGCAGTTAAATAAGTCATCTGCAAATATACCTACCTTATCACTCTCTGTATTTTCAGGCTATTAATATGGATATTTAAAACAAAGGTCAAAAGAGCAAATAAAAAACCGGAATTCAATCTCATTGCTACAGTTTCTCCAAAAGAAAAATGTAAAACATGATTTCTTTGTTCGCATCATCTTTTATTGAATATTTGAACTGTGACAATATTTCACTTCCATATATATAATTATTTCTTTTAACAGCCCATCAGTGAAATAACAATTGCTGTGTCATGAGGACATTAGCAACATTAAAAAGTGAACCCAATTTACTGAATATGGACTATTGCTGAGTTATCAGAATATTCCTTCAGTTATAATCTCATATTGTCAAAATATTTGACAAGTAATGAATGTCTTTCAAATATTTGTTAATGCTCTGTTTTTCTCAAAACAATAATGGTTTCATTTTTAGTTTTTTTCTTCTTATAATAAAGAGAAAACTATGTAGAAAGAGAACAATTCAGAAATTGCCATCATAATTCTCATTAGCAAAAATGCATAGTCCAAGAAAAATGCCATAACAGGACGATACTGGAAACGGTCTCTATTTTAGGCAGTAAACAAATAGGAGAAAAGTCAGCGGTTGTTGGGTGGTGCATTTAGTTATTTATCCAACACTCAATTTCCAGTGTGTTGTATTGGTGGCTTACCTTGAATATACAGTCCTGAATATAAGCTATAAAAAGAGTCAATTTTATACATCAAGGACTTTTTATTTATGAAGTGTTATAAACAATTTATATGACCAAGTTTTGAGGGGAAAAAAAACCCAAAAACTTTCCTTCTTTGCATTTTCTCATTTTACATAATGCTTTTCCTAATGGAATGGCATGAGGGAATGGGAAAATCAATTGTACATCAAATTGTAGAAACACTGACACATTCCTCTAGATCACTAAAGATCACTAAAGGCAGTAAGTGAAAAGTGTACATAATTTGTCCATCAGAATTTGTCAAAATATTATATGACAATTCATTAACTCACAACAGTTCTAATAACACCTGGCATTAAAATTTTGTCTTGCTAACAAAACTTTACAAATCCAGATTTTGAGAGGAATAAAAATAGTGCAAAATAAGTAAAAGTCTGGTTTCACTGAGAAGAAAAGTCTGTTTAGTCCTGTCATTCTTTTTTTCCCCATGAATTTTTTGGTGGTTATTTAAGGTTAAATAAGGGAACAACAACAACGAAAAGGATGGACTTACTATTAGAGATAGGAAATATTTCATATTGTATGAAATAGAGAAAGTAATAGAGTGATAATAAGTGAACAGGGAATTGGTTCCTTGGAAGAAAATGTATCTACATAACTGCATACTCTGTGGCACATCAAAAATACAGAGTTGTTTATTTAGTAATGAATAAACTCAATTTACTGTATTGGTAATTATAAGGTTCATAAGTGTAATTTTTAGGGATACTGTGTCATAACTGGTATCAATAGAAAGTGAGTATAAGCACACAACTTACCATTATTTAATGATTCTTTCATATTTTTTTACTAGTTATTTGTAATATTTTGACTCTTCCTGTTATACAAAGAAAATACACTATCTATTTTAGAATTTGATAATGACTGTCATTGCTATTTGTACCACAAATACAAATCAGATAGGATTTCAGCAATCTTTCCTCTATTCACATAAAACCATGTATACTTGTTTTCTTTTTCTGAAGCAGCAGTATTTTTACAGATTCAATTCTCATACTACGATTAAAAATTAAATAAATCTGATAGCATTTCCAGAGTGTCTCTGTCTGCTCTTTCTACACTCTGGAATTCTTGGCTAGTCAAAATCATTTAATGAAAAAGTTTTGGCTTTGGATTTTCAACAAGGAAAGTCCATAGCACTTGTGTAAAGAAAGTAAAAAGAAAAGGAAAAAAAACTTAAATACACACCAACAAATAGGTGTATGCTTCAGTCAGTTGTGAGTTTTGCATTATCCACAAAGAATGAAATTTTCCTTGTGGTTCATATATGAAACTAGTATTGCCTGGACCTGTTTTATTCATGAGTACCAGATGAGGATCAAAGCATAAAATTGAGAAGAGGAATATGTGAGGCCAAGGCAAGTGAAAAGCTATTGCCTATTGATGAGGAAAGCAGAGGTATTACTCACACTCTGAAACCCTTACTTTGTGTTTACATTTATCCTCAGGTTTTTTATATATATCCTAGGGCTCACAAATACAGACCTAATACATGAGACTTGATGGGATTCAGAGGACATTAAAAGAGCTTGCTGATATGACTGACTGCAAGACTGAGGATTTGGCTAACAGAAATCTCATGACGTTCAGCAAAGTGCAGAGCTATGTACCTAGGACGGAATAAATCCATGCACTGATATAGACTGGGAAGCAGCTGGCTGAGTACCAGCCAGCCTGAAAATGATCTGGGTGTTACAGTGACCAGCAGGTCAAGCAGGATCAAACTGTGGCTAACACATCCCACACAGGACTGCATCAGAAAAAACTGTGGTCACCTAGTAGAGGTAAATTATTATTTTCAACTCAATCCTAGTGAGGCTGCCCTTGGAATATATGTTCAATTTTGTGTCTCAGTTCAAGGGAGGTGCTGGGAAATTGCGAAGTACTCAGTGGAAGACAAGCAAGATAGTGAAATACCTGCCTAATGGAGCAAATGGAGAGCGCTGGGATTTTTTCAGTCTGTTGGAAAGAAGGCTAAGAGGAGAATAAGCCTAAAACTACTTGGACATCTCCAACAACTGTTAAATTCTTGGCAATGCCAAATTGTAAAGAAAGGACCAACTACTACAAGCTGTGACTCGTGATGTCTACTCAGCATTAGGAAAAGCTTTTTACGGCACTGAATCAGAACACACAGGGAAGCTGCAAAATCCCCATCTTTGGAGAATTTCAAGACTCAGTTATGGAAAACCATGGCTAACCTAAGGTGGTCACTATTCAAGAGTCCTGCTCCTTGGTTTCATTGGAGAGGCTGAACTACACAGCCTCCCAGGACTCTTCCAATACATAGTTCTGTAATGTAGAAAACACAGATGAAAATACAAATAACGTTTCCTAGGGAATAGTAGAAATAAATAATAAAAAAGTGCTAATCCTATCTGACTAAGTAAAGCAGGGACTCTATGTCCTGCTCTGCTAAAATAAAAGCATTTGTCTGGCTTTCTGAAGAACTCTCCTTCAGCCTTACCAATGGCTGGGAACAGTTCTCAAGAGATCTTAATAGAATCCTAGGAACAAAACCAGAATCAGTTCCAATTGGACCCAAAGTTGGCATTAACACAAAAATGACCTTTTTAAATTATTACACATAAACTAAACTGTTACTTTTTGACAAAATATTTGTCAATATAATTTGTAAATACAATTTTTATTGTAATAATTTTTATTACTCCATGTTATTAATACATTCTTTCCTTAAGCATAATGTTTTGCTGATGTTGCACAAAATAAAAATAAAAGCTCCTAGGTTAGAAGAAAAAGAAAGGACACATTATAAAGTGAAAAATTTGGATATTGTTACATGATCTGCATGACAGGTTCCAACTATGGTAATACAATGCTTACACAGGAAAGAAAAGTACAAGGTCATATTACCAGATCTAACGCTGAATTTAACACTGTTTTGAAGCAATGAGGCTAGTTGACTTTCGGAGTTTTGAATCCTTTGAATGCAAATTATTCTGCTAATCTACTGTTACAAATAAAATAATATTATAACAAGTAATGGAGTTTGAAAATAAATTAAAAGTAGTTCTAAGACTCACAAGCTTTGTTTGAGGCTAAAAACACCCAGTCTTTAAGCAGACACACACAAGAAACCCAGATGCTATAAAGTCAGAAAAAAAAGTCCTTTTTTTTTCCTCCAGAATTAAAACACCTTTACATCCCTCAAGTGTCAACAGACAAGTCTTTGAATGACTGATGTTACATAACAGACACAGCAATGTGTTTTAGGATGGCAGGGTAAGCTAAGGACACAGCTTTCTTCTGCACTCAAAATGTGTTTGGTACAGGGGATTTAAGTCAAACTCTTAATGGGAGCAAAATGGGTCTTCTACATGTTAATTATGAGATAAGTAAGGATATACAAACACACAAATGCATCCTTGGCATTTATAAAACACTTTTTCTCTCTTCATGTTTAACACTTGCCTTCACATCCCTTTATGTCAAGTCAGGTGCTATAGTGCTACTTGATGGATATAATTTAATATGACAGGTTACGATGTAGCACATTATTTGGAAAATT
>WEKY01053599.1:0-50193 GCA_013390045.1 Picathartes gymnocephalus
ATCATATATTGAACATTAGCAATTGAGCCTTCTAACCATGAGCACTAACAGGTAGCCCTGATGCCATCAGCAGTACTTGTGAGCTAAATGTGCCCTTTTTGGTAGCTGGAGCTGTAACTTCTCCACTGAACTGTATAATCTGCAGGAAGCCAAGGCAGCTGTGGAGGAGACAAGAGCCCTGCGAAGCAGAATTCACCTTGCAGAGGCTGCACAAAGGCAGGCCCGGGGAATGGAGATGGACTATGAAGAAGTGATTCGCCTGTTAGAGGCTGAAATTGGAGAGCTGAAGGCTCAGCTCGCTGAGCATTCTGGCCAAAATAAAGTAAGCAAAGCCTGTCAGAGTTACCATGGTTTCCTTGCTGTTGTCGTGTATCTTGTTTTCATTTTCTTTTCATCTGCTTTTCTAAAGTAGGTCACTGTTTGTCTTGTATTATTCAATAACTGGGATGATGTGTAGTGAAGGGGGTAATGTGAAGTGTGTGAGGCTTTCTTTATCCAGACATCTTTGGGCTGGAAGAACAGGAGCTCCCAGCATATGTGGGTTATAGGTCAGAATGGCACATCTCAGGCATTAAGCATGGAATCGTTTCTGGGCTGCAGATGTATTGTCTTTAAAGACTACACCTTGCATGTATTCATATGCTTTTGTACTCATGTGAAAATGGCCTTCAGGTTTATGTTTCTTTTAGGCAAATAATAACCATGTAAAGTCCAGTCCTGTTGTAAAGTAAATTTAGATTTGATCAAGATAATAATTTAAATGCTACTAATCCTGCCAATCTTTTTTTTTTTAATTGAGCCTTATATTTTAAATCTACTTCATCTTCAATGAGGCATTTCAAAACAGGCTAAGAAATAAAATATTTGAGGCACTTTAAATTTTTTTCCCCCATAACTCCTGACCTGTATTTCTAGGCACGGTTTAAACAAGTACAAGCAGGTTGGCATTTGTGAGATTACCTTGTTTTTCTCATGAAAAATGGATGTGCCTATGACCTGGGGAAGAAAACCTACTGACATGTTGCCTTATTTCATCCTGAGAATTAATTTAATATTTCAAGACATTAGAAGGTAAAGTCAAGCTCTGTGGTAAACAAGTTTGCAGAGAAGAGCTTAGCAAGTCCCTGTGGCTCCCAGGAGGAATTGCTCTCATCTGATTGTGAGTGATGAGGTGAATCACATCCTGGAAGTTCTTTCTGAACACCTGAGTGAGATGCCCCATCTTTTATGTCAGGTGTTCCTGCAGCACTGTTTGTTTTCTAAGACTTGTATAAATAGCCAAATTTTAAGAAATTCAGAGGGTGTGTGTTGCTTTCCTGGAGGTTTGTTCTAGAAATTCTAGCTTCAATTCCTGAAATTCTGTCTGAGTACTTCAATACCTGTGAGGAGAGTTGAATCTCTGCATTTCTTATGCAAAAGAAGCAGTTTCAAGCAGGTACCAAGTCCATATTACAGCCTTTTGTCCCATCCCAGTGTAAAAGGAGAGTCAGTTACAGGCACCAAGTTTCAGGCAGGGTCACACCTGTTTGTTCTTTTCTTTTCTCTTAATGCCCGAGTAAAGGTCCCCCTAAAACACACTCAGTAAACGGAATATGACATATGTTGAGGCATAAATAAAAATCAGATTGGTTCCTCTCACCTTTTTAGTGTGAAAGAATGAGGTCTCTCACCAGCTCCTTCTCCAGAGTGGACAATGAAATTACCAAAAAAAGGTGTTTGAATCAACAGATTCTTTGACACTCAGGGTGATGGTGGATCTGCTGCTTTGTACAGTGTATACCAACAAATTATAGGTTTCCAGTAAAGTTAATAAGTGGGTTTTGGAGATTATTTTGTAAGGGTTTTAGAGTAGGCTGTGGGCTTTCAGAATGATCACCTGCAGTGTGATGTAAAAGTTTATTTTTAACTACTGTGCTTTTTCTGTATTTTGGAGAGATCTTTCTAGATCTAGTGTCCAGCAGACAGCCCAGCTAAACAGACATGCCCAGGTACATGTGAGGACTTTACTCGTGGTCCTCTCACAGGAACAGTGGCAGGGACTCTAATGAAGCCCAGAGTCTCTAGGACTGGATCTAACAGTGCTCACATCCTCTGTACTGAAGGAGGGAGGGATGCATAACACTGATCAATAGGTTATACAAGTGCACGCAGAGACATCCGAGGGGGTCATTTCCTCCAAGATGTGTCGTAATTACTGTGTTGGCCAAAGGATGTGTGGATGCAAACTGGGGGACTGAGTTTGTTCTGGCTGTTTATGGCACCTTGTTGAGAGATACCGTCACCATCAGGGTGGTATTTTTGATCCATTCATCAATCACTTCAAACTCTCTTAATTTTCAGACCTATCCCTGTTGTTACCTTCCAATTTTAATTTACCTTTCAATCATTTCCCAAAATCTGTTGCAGTTTGGAGCTAATTTGCCAGCTGGTCAGGCATTCCAGTTATGTGTTTTACAGAAATGTAGAAATGTGTTAAACATTCCAGACACTCAGTTCACACTATGTCTCTGTGTGATCCATGGGAGGAAATAATTAGAATAAAAGCCTTAAAATACCTTTCCCAGGAGAACATTCAAGACTTGAGAAAGAGGGTCACAGTGCTTGACTGCCAGCTGCGGAAAGCAGAGTCAGCCAGGAAGACCTTTGAGGTGGCCACTGAAAAATTGCTACAATTTGTAGAGGTAACTTTGCCTTTCATTTCTAGCAATATCTTATTTGCAAAAAGTTTGTGTTGATGTTTGTGAGAAATGAGCAGAGTAAAATGGCTGTAAACTAGTTGGCAGAGATCCTCTCATTCCTAGAAATATAGATGATGTCTAAGTGTACAGATCCATCCAGAGGTTTACATAATCTTTGTGTTTTGCTATATTAAACAAATGAAAATGATCAGATAATTTTTTCCACCTAAACTGTATTAATTTCTGTGAAACTCCTCAGAAGAAAAAGGCAGAAAAGCTAATATTTGATCATTCTTTTGATCATAACAACAAAAAAAAGAGATGTTGTTATATTTTCCTGGTTTAAAGGGGTTATAATATTTTGGTTTTTATTTTTGCACTTCTAGCTAGGAGACACTAGACTCTTTAATTGCAAATCAAATCCCCCACTCCCAAATAGAACATCAGACTATAAGGTATTAACTTTTTGACTGTTTTGATTTATAAACTGTTAACTTCTTGACTATGACCAACAGGTTGTGGATGAAATACTTTCAGATAACTCTACTTCCTCAACAGTTTTAAGGTAATGAAATGGCAATATTAATAACGAAAAACTCTACTATTGTTTCCAAGTTTCCAAAAACTGCCTTGTAGCTATTTTTTTTCTATCCTTTTGCTGTATCATTCTGAGGGTCATTTTACTGAAGGAGAGGGAATGGCATGAATTATAAATTAGGCTTTCAGGATACAGCTTCATTAAAAACCTCTGAATTAAATTAAAACAGTTAGTAATTACATAGCTATCATTGTCTGGATGTTTCCATAAAGTAATTATAATGTACTAAGGATTAGTTAAAATGCAAGGAACCTTAACAGTGGGTTATAATTTTTAAATATTTTTTTAGATTTCCTAGGTGATTTTGCATCACAATGAAGCCAATAGCATATAAATAAATTGATAACATATGTATCCATTTACATTTTATTACTTTTCTTGTTTAAAAAGCTGCTGGGAATATTCAAGAAGATTTAAGCAGCCTTTGGTCCTTCAGAATATTGGCATGATTGTGCCTATATATCCCAGATAGCATTCCATTAATATTTATGTAACAGTAAAATTGTTCTGTCTCTTTCCCACAGTTCTTTTCAGTACAGCTCTCAAGGAAATCAAATGTATTTAAGTGAAGTGAACTGGAACTTTATTTCAAAAAACGTATGCAGGCTCAGAGCAACTAGGATATCCTAGATAATCAGTGAGATGCACTTCCCATTGGCACTGCACACAACAGTAATGTTGTCTATTTTATGAGTTTATTTTAGTAAATAGATTAATTGTCAAATACTAAGCCAAGGTGACAAACTGACTCACTAACAGCAGAGAAGAGAAGAGTTGGGTGCCATGAAGCAGTGTCCCTTCTTAAATGCTGGTACGAAAATTCCAATCAAGTTCCTTTCCTGACACCCACTGAGTCCTTGACACAGCATTTTGAGTTGTGAATGTTATTGGAATTGAACTTTCCAAATACCATCATTGTTCAGCCAGGACTGCTGCTGAGGCACACTCACTGATTTGGTAGCGAGAATCTTTTTGTTCATACAGTGAGAACAAAACCACTTTAGAAAAACAAGTTTATCTTACTAAAAGGAGCAGTTTCCTTTAGCATCTTACAAATAAACACTTACTCTTTATTCTCTTAGTGACAGGAGAACATTGACCACTAAAGCACTTCTGACACGGCTGGGAAGGGTCGGACCTACTGTCACAGCAGCTCTTGCAGCAGAAGCCAGGGACCTTGCCAAGTCTGTCCGTGCCATTTTGGAAGTAGACTGTGAGTGAGTGTGTCCATCTCTGTGTGCTTTGAAATCTGGTATCAGTTCATCAGCCAGGAAGATGGATAATTTCATTTAAAATTGGATGTGAATTGGCAGAATAAATCATTCCTAGCACTGAAGGACAGAGAAGGTTCAGTGTCAGCTCACGATGCATCTTCATCAAATTATAATTAGAATATAAAGTTATTCCAGAGTACATTTCTTCACAGGAAAACTTAAAGCACAAAATTAATGCCAAAATGAGGAACATGAAGATTACCAGAATCATGTAAAACTAGAAGAATTTTGTTATTTTAATGCTCTGTTTTTCATCCTGGAATATTTGCAAAATGTTATTCTGCTGGATTTACATGAACATGTATCAGAGTGTTGTAATGAAGATGTTGTTGCTGTAGGGAGTGAATGTAGGCAGCAGTTCCATTTGGAGATATTTCTGTATGTCCTCAGGTCATGAACAGAAATCTGTTCCCATTGGTAAAAATGATGGTAGTTCATGAGAGTTACTGTAATAAACTGCATCAGTTGAAAATCTAAGAAGCAACTTTGACTTATCATAGAATTTCTGGTTCAGATCATTGAAACGATTGTGTATTTTGATGGTATTTGCCTATAGTTGAGCAGCTGTGTCAGTTCTAATCCAGCTTACATTGATTGATTTACAAAAATGGAACAGAAATGGTACATTACAGGAGGTTTTGGAAAGGTGGTTAATTATGGTTGCCCATAATTATTGTATCAAAGATTTGAATAGCTTAGACCATTTAGAAATTAATTTAGCAAGAGACTGAAAAAGTTTGTTGAAAAAATAAGATATGAAAAATATTTTTTTGAAGTTATTTATGAAGCATTTATTTATTATTCATTATGTGGCAAAGAAAGCCAAATAAGAAGACAAAATTTGTTCAAAAGTGTCCAGAATATTAGAGCTAGAGTTACTGGTGGAGTGAAAGGAATAACAGTGACTAGGAGAGGAGATAATTAGTTTTCCACCAGTGACAATGATAGTTCGGTCACACTGAATTGGTTTTATTACACTACACCAGAAATTGTGGAGAGAAAACTTTTGGTTCTAAATGTAACTGAATTCTAAAATGTGGTTATGTCAAACATAATAGGTAGAATACATGTTAGAAAGCTCTGGAGCCACAGCAGGGATCCATTTTATGAACCTGAGAATTAAAAATAGGTCTGCAGAGAAGGATTTAAAGATTGAACGTCATCTTTCTGAGTTCATTCTGATTTGGAGAGCATTACAGATAGATTTGGGCTCTGACAAGCTTGGGTATGAGATTAAAGCTTTAAACCTCTCTTGCTTTCTCCCTCTCCCTCCAAAAAAAAGAGTATTTAAGGCAGAGAAACTGTCTAATAGCATTCTGTCTCCAGTGTTCTCTGCCAGCTTCTCACTAAATGTTTTCCATGTGTTCTGAAGTTTTCTTGCAGATGGGCTGTCATAGAAAGGGGGCTCTTGTGTATGTGACATTTCATAAATATCATACATCAGAGAGAAAAGTGTGGTAGAGACTGCAGTGCAGACTGAAGGGTTTCCTTTGTCCAGGAAGGTGTCCACAACATAATCATTTGTTATTGAATTCTTAGAGAGAGAACTGGAGTTAATATTTTTGAGGTTGCTCAGTGGATCAGAACATCTGGCTGGGCAAACTTTGTGATACATCTTACCTTCTAAATAGAATTTCTCTTTCATTATTTGCTTCATTCTTGTAAGTAAGAAGTAAAGGAGCCCCAGCCAAAATTCCTCTTTGATTCATTTACAATGCTTGTGAAACAAAGTCTGGGTGCCAAGACAAGGTTGTAGAGTGTTTTTCCAGCAGAAAACTGCTTCCTTTGTAAAAAATTTTCCTTGACAACCAGGTCAAAATGACATATTTATGAATTATCCACACAAACTATCCCCTTCCTCTGTAATAACCTGACATTTTGCCTGAGGTAAGAGGCTTGAAGAAGCTCAGTGTATTCCTGAAAATCTTCAGGTACATGTTGCCTTGTGATACTGCTGCAGATCAGCTTTCAGCACTGCAGGCTGAGTGACAGCTCTGTGAAGGCACTCGGGTGATACTTCAAGCGAAGACTGAAAAAAGCCAACAGCTCATTTTCCAGGGCTTACTACTTCAGGACCTTCCAGATCCCAAAATGCAAATAATGAAGTAATAAACAGAATAATTAAGCTCATCCCTTAAAAGAGCCATTCTTCATCTTCTTTAAAAACTGTGAGCTATTTTTAGAAACCAAGCTTTGAGAGGCCATTCTGCTTTACAGAATGTGAGCGTGTCCTGAACACTTGAAATTACTTTCATCATGCAGAGGATAATAAAGCCTCAGTGAAGAAGTGCAGCATTTAAAAGTAGTTGCTGCCTGCACTTAGTAGACCATATGGTGCAAATCATGTGAAAAAGAATAGAGACAGCATTTTCTTCTTTTCTATTACAAATTTTGAAAAGGAATACTTTGGGTTCTGGTAACGATGAAAATCTGATTAACCCTGGAACATACTTATCTCCTCATCAAAGAGCAGGCAATCAGCATTTTGAAATGGGCACTCACATAACACAGCTTTCAAGTATTTTGGCTGCTGATTTCTTCCCTCTGCCTCTGAAACTTTTGTCCAAAAATACAATCTTTCTGTAGTTGACACAATCCCAACCATCCATATCCAGGAAGTGTTCTGAAGCCAGGTTCTCCACTCAGCAGGAACTCAAGCAGTGAATCTTGAGCTGTTTTATCCTATCAGGTCCCTTTAATTTGCTCTCAGCCAGGGATCTGACACAAGGCAATCATGCTGAACTTCACTCAGGTGATCTCCAAGTTAATACAGATTCCAAAACGCCTACTTGACTTACTCACATTGATCTTGCCACTCACTGTGCATTTGATTTTGAAGATCCTACAGGCAGAAGTTTAGTTGCCTCGATTTTATATTCATGTTCCTTGAATGCTGACTAGATAAACGAAGAAAATGGAAACTGCTGCTGCTCAGCATCCATTAGTGCTTGTTCTCTTGATGGTTAAATTGCTTTAGATTTTTGGGCAATGCTTTACATCTTTGGCATTAAAAGCTGTAATATTGGATCTATCCTTTTCTTCAGTTTAGGGATTTTTCAACTATATTGTGTTCAAATGCCAAAACCATTCCATAGTCAGGAAAGTGTCAGTTATCCCTTCCCATTCTTTTGAGAGTGCGGGTGGAACTAAGCTCTAGAGTAGCAAGGCTTCACAAATAACAATTTTGCTACTTCGAAAAGAGCCAGTATTACTAAGTATTCATATTTCTTTTGTTTGTTGCAGGCCTGGTGTGCTTGTTTATTACAACAGAATAAATGCTGTATACAGTTTTGCTGTTTTGTTCTTGAATCTTGTATTTTATGAACACAGCAGTCTGTAATTTTGTGCAGGTAATTGGCTGTAGTTCATCATCCAGAACATGGGCTGTTCCCCTTCCCCTTTTTACTTTACGTCTGTACATCAAAATCCACCTGTAACTGTGGCATGGGCAGGTAGTTTGGCTGCTGATATTAAAGATGCCGTATCTTCTTGTATTTTTAGTATTAGACAAAATTATTTCCTGCAAGGTCCAGTTTGTGGGAAGGAGTGTGCATTGAGGGAATACCTCTGACATTCTTTCAGCTGATGAACCAGAACTGTACCTTTCCTTCCTCACTGGAAGAGCTGCTTGGAAAGGAGCAGCATAATGATAACTAAAGAGATAACTCTGTGTATTCATTGTTCTGGCAAGGCCATAAATATTTCAGTGAATTACTGAAATCAGAAGTAGAAGAGACCCGATAAATTATACAGAGTATATCCTGAACGCAGCTGTACAGCTCCCTTTTTAATAGTTTTTGCTAGCAAAAGATTTAATATCAGTGCTGTGTGCTTTAAAGGTAAAAAGCTTATGTTTGTCAGCTAAACAACAGCTGAGACCGTACTTCCTCTAGAAAATACTAATTTGATGAAATGAATGTGTATTATTCCTTTGAAACTTTTAACACCAACAAAAGAGGTGAGTTTTCCCAAAAGAGAATTTATCAACTGTTTTATTCAAAGGAAAATTTCAGTTTTGCTAGTCCCTGAAGGTTGATTGTTTTTTTCCCCTCCAAACAAAAATACTTAATGGGAAGATAGTTTCATTTTTGTCAAAGGTAATAATACTGTTATTCAATGAACTTTTTGCTGTTGAATCTTATTTGAGTTGACATTAAAAAGAAAATACAGAAATCTCAGAATTATGTTATTTTCATTTTTTCCAACACATAACATCAAATATACACAAGATGAGAAGTGGATCTGTTTCACACTGTATGACAAACCTTGTTAAATTTTTGCCTTATTTTGAAAATATTTCATTTAAAAATTGATAGCATTTCTGCAACTCTTTAGATACATTGCAAATCAGATCACAGTAAGAAATCTGAAGGTGAAAAACTTATGTACTTGCAGAAAAATTAAAATTCAGGGAAAATGGTTTCTATAATCCTCAGGAAAAAAAATCCAATCATATTTAATATAATTTTACAAGGACACAGTCAAGAATTCGAAAGCTTTTTCTACATAACTCCTTATTTGCAGGAAGACTTTTAATTTTCTGCAAATCATTTAAATTTCCAATTTTGCCTGCATGGTAAATAAGAATGAAGAGTTGTAATTCTGACAGTGTTCATAGGACTGTTAATTTCAAAAAGAAAATCTGTCCAAGAATTTCAATATGTTTCATTGCAACAGAAAACCAATGTTCCACTTAGGAAATGTATTACCGTACAGTATTGCAAATAATTCTGATATAAATGAAATTAAAATGAGTGTGCATAAAAATTAATTTCAAAAGGTAGCACTAGGTCTGTGAGACCATTCTGTAAATCTGATACAAACTGCTTTATTGACGTGATTCTTACACCTTGATTAAAATCATTACCCCAATTTTAAGAAGGAATTTGAGTCATGAAGTAGCTGACTTGTTCATTCATAGGTAAGAACAACAAAAACCCGAGGATTTAACAAAAGCCTTCTGAATTTAATTTTTTTTTTTTTCTGATTAAGTGTCTTATTGGTAGGAAATCCTGCAAGCAGCTTTTTTTTTTTCTTCCTGGACAGTAACCTACAATTACTAGAATTTATTATTACATTAGAGATGCTATTCCCAGCAGTCTTGGGTAACTGTCAGGTTTATTAGTGACTTGTAAAAATTCTTTGCTTCTGGTTTATTATTACTGTGTGTGATGTTTATGCAGTGACTCTTCATTGAGCAAAAATGCCTGGACTGTGGAACAGCATCAGGGAGCACCTTTGCACTGTCTGACCTGGAATTCTCATTAGGGAAGGGAGTGACTGATGAGGAAGCACAGGCTGGAGCACAGAACAGCCACAGGCTCCCTTACAGTTTTCTGAGAACATTCTACTGGGTTGGGTTTCTTGCCTTTTTTTATCCTAATTGCTGCAGTTCAGTGCTGTAGGTCTGATGCAAAGTTTCAGTGCTGTGTGCTGGATCCACATTAATTTTTTAATGCATGGTTATCCACATATTTCTAGGTAACTTACAGCTGTGGTTTCCAGGCTGTACTTAGTCATCAGCCACTGAACTGCAAAAAGTTCCTGACTGATTTACAGCTTGTCTGCAGAATCTGGACTCTTTTATGTTCTTTTCAATTGCAAGGTTATTTATTTATCATATTTATTATGATAATCTGGGAGAGGTTTTTGTGTTGGGTGGTCAACTCTGACTCAAAAAAAAAAAAAAAAAGGCTGCTAAGCTGTACCATCATCACTGATGAAATAGTAACATGTAAGTGCTTACCTGTCCTTAAAAGCAGTGCCTGTAATGTTACAGGAATAAGTTATGCCAGTGCAACCAAATCAAGGCTGAATAACCAAAAAAAAAAAAAGAAAACAAGACCAAAAAACTTGCTGTTCCACCTTTGGCTGTGCTTTTGTTGTTTTGTTTGGTTTTAGTGTTTATGTTGGGGTGTGACAGGTGCTGTCTGACAAGCCTTAGAAACTTTCCCTAAACCCTGTTTCTCTGGCTAGGATTGCCTTGGGTTTACAAGAAATACTTCAAAGGAGGCAAGAGAGGAGTTTTTTTAGTGCATAAGATAATTAAAATGTATCACTTCTGTGAACACAAGACATAAAAATGCCTTGCAAATGGGAAGCAGAAGAAATGTCTGCATGTAATGTAAATTACAAAGAAGCGTAGAAAAGTAGCACTCCGGAGTTTGCTACCAAGGCATCAGAAAAGATGTAGCTGGGAAAGACCTCCAGCAATTAGCCAGTGCTGCCTGTGCCTCCAGCACCACAAATTATTATTAACTCGAACAGGTATTTGTCCAGCATATCCCACTGTGGGCCAGCTATTGCTATCCTTAATTATCTCTGCCACTAGAAACCTTTACCTTTGGCTAAAATCCTCCTCACTGTGGTTAAAGCCTGTTACTGCTTGTCTTGATCCCTGTAGTTATTGAGAACACCCCACTGCTTCCCTTAGTGGCAGCTTTTAACATATTTGAAGACCATGTAGCATCTCCACCCTTTTTGCTGTTCCCCCAAATAAATGACACCAGTTTGCTGAATTTTTCCCTACACCACATCTCTCCTGGCCATTTCCTTAGCTTTGCATTTCTCTGACTTCTCTCAAATTCATCAAAGTTGTATGGAATTCGGTACTTGAGAGCTTCCTGCAGGAGACAAAAATGGAATAAGCTTGTTTGCTTTAATGTGAACTCACACCAGGTCCCAAATGGTGTTTCCTTTGCCCAGTAGCTCCATGTTACTGGTGCGGGTGGAGTTTGGGCTTTCTCCTACTCCCAGAACCAAAGGCACCTGGCTGTGCCCACTTCTTCTGGGCAGCTGTTTATCCACACCTTGAAAACAACACTTTGCTGTTGTCTTTATTCAGCTGCACCCTATTTGTTTCAGACATTTGATCCAGTTAGTCAAGCCCTTACAAAATTCTAATCTTGTTTTTCAATGGCATTTCAAAGAAAGGTCCGTTTACCAATGGGTTTTAAATCCTGAATTACCCCCAAGCTCCCCTTCCTTGGACTAAACCCACATTTTGCTGCATGTGAGTGAGGAATGACATTGTTTGCACCTAACTGCTCTTACTTGTGGGTGTTGTTACAGGGCCCAGGAACTAGACCCTGCTTGTTTAATTTGGTGTCCGAGAATCAGAACATTACAGTAATTATAGACAAGTAAGAGAAGCCAGATAAAAGCTGACACTAATAAGGACAGAATAATTTTAGACCCTGATCAAATCAGAAAATACATTTAAATATCAGTTATGAACAAGTTCCATGCTGATTTATTGGTGATTGAATATGCATGTTAATCCCCATGTTTCACAGCAAGGAAAAACACAATTCAGCGTCTAAAGCTTGTATTTCAAGACAGTTCTTTAATGTGACCTAGATTTCAGAACTCTGTTGTTGCTGCTAGAAAAGCAAATTATTCTCTCTCCATTCACTTACCTTTAATGAGAAAAGATGAGTCAGCTTTTGAATAGGCACTGCCTGTCCTGACTTTCAAATCAAAACATTTTAATAATGAAAAACAAGTGATATAATAATATCTTAAAATACAGATGGCCTAACAAGATTAGTACAGTCTCATTAAGATAATTTCCAGCATCTCTGAAAAAAAACTTCATTAAAAGTCTATGGACTTGTTTAGTTCAGACTGTGACCCATCTATGAAAAAATTAGTTGACTTTGTGCCTCTACCCATACAAGTTGTATTTGCTCTTGGTAACTATGGAGACTGAAGTCAAAACTCTCCAGATTCAACAATTTTACTGGATGCTAAATACTTCCTAAATTGTCTCTCTATTAATTTCTGTTGACATAATGCTTAGAATTTTGATATATTAATCCTTCATTATAGCATGGTGTTTTGACATAAGGGAGGAAACAAACTTTGAAATTCTGTGGCACGGAGATGCAAATTGTTCCCAAGTCAGCGAAAATTCCCAGGGGAGGCAGGAATTGGTCTCGGCCCTAGATCAGTGTCTGAAAGCCAGAAAATACCCTGGTGAGACAGGAGTTTATCCTTGAGGGGTCAGTGCCAGGTCCAAGGCTAACATCCTTCTCTTGTGACTGGCAGGGACGGCTCAGGTTGAGTCAGCTGGCGGCGGGGAGAGGGGGATGCCCAGTGGCTCCCTGTGGCTCTGCGTGTCCGGGGGCACCGGGGTCACCACTGCAGGTGACCAGAACCAAAGAGACCATTGCAGTGGGGCTGATCCAAGGCAGAGCGTGTCCTTTTGGCAGGCACTGCTGAGTTCATTTTCCGTGAGCATCCTGCATTCATGCTGACAAGGGGAGGGGGATGAGCAGCATTCCCTTCGCTGGGAATCAGTGTGTGCTGAAGCCATCAGGGCTCATCTTGTCTCAGAGGGCTCGTAGGCTTTGCTGTCAGCTCCTGCAGTTGTCACATGTTTTCACTTCTCCTCGGTAGGTAGGAGTGAGAAGCTGAGGGCCAGCAGAGTTCCTTAGACATACACAGCACACAAGTGTGTTAATTTAAATGCAAAGAATTACAGGGAAAGTTGATTGCCAAGAATGAGAGAGAAAACTTTTTTAAATGTGCGTTCTAAAGAGAATTTGCCGGAGGAGAACAAAATTACTTGGTGCTTATAAAGGAGACTTCAAGAAGGTACAAAATGTATGTAAGGCTCACACTAGATGTGTTACCTTGTGGCATGAGGCATATGGATAATTAACTGGGGGTTAAGGAGGGAGATTTTTGCCTTGCATATTAGTGCTTGCTGTGGGTATTGTGTTTGGTAACAGAAATAATTCCTTTACCTGTAAATTTTACCTTTACAGTTCAGGTAAAGTTCAGTATGCTAAATGGAGGCACTTGGTGATTTTTTTTTTCCCCCTTCATATTTATAATAAAAAAGGAAAACTGTCTTAGATTTTAAGAACTTTTAACATTATTTCTAAAATATTTAAAATTATTTCTAAAACCCCTTCCTTTAGCTATGTGTAGCTACAGGCTTTTTTGTATCTGGCTAAAAGGATGGCATGAGTTGAGGTATTCTTACAGCTCTTGCTTCAAAAGGAAGAAATATTACTTTGGTCAGTCCTTGCTGTGAGATGAGCTGAGCTGAGCTGAGCAGAGAGTGGTTCTGTCTCTCAGTTGTAGGTGGTTCATGCCAGCCCCTTCTGCAGTTTAATGTCATTATCGGTGCAAAAAAAGGGAGATATTACTTAGCAAGAAAGGCATGTCATGTAATACTATTGCTTTTTAAATCTCAGACAATTTCTGCTCAATTCTAATTTTAGGCAGTCATTTTAATTTGTTACCAATGAATGCTTTCTAATTAAACTTGCATTTAACGATCACATGCGTCAGTGAGCAATGGGAACTGACAGTGATGGAAGTGGGTGGATGGCACAATAGATGCTGACAGGAGAAGTTGATCCAGTAAGGAAAGGAGATGGATGAATTCCGGAACAGAGAAACCAGGGGAGAAGGAAAGGAGGGAAACTGGGGAAAAAGAAATGATTTCTTGGGCCATACAGTGAGGTATTCCAGGCTATTCCTAATTACCTGGCCCTGGTGGTCAATGCCTTGTATGCAGAGCCTTGTATTTCTGGAATAAGAATGGTTTATTCCAGGTTCTTTTTAATCAGCTGAAAGTGGCTTGTACCAATTTAGAACACGAATGTCCTCCAGAGAGTACTTACTGCCATGAATTTAACTTTTTTTAGCCTACATGGCATTGGTGTAAAATTCCCCAGTGATGGACTGTTTCTCTAATTTAAGAATTAATAATGTGTTTCCTGTCTTCTCTTCAGCAGTTCGAGATTCATAGGTATAAACAAAATTAATTTCAATTTAATTTATGCAAATATTCCTCAAAAATTACTTTGTTACTGCAGTGTGTTCGGTCAGCAGTGGAAGCCGTAATGCATTCTTGACTCATCTCAAGTGGACAGCATCATATTAACAGTCAATAATGGGAAACTGCAAAGAAAAGCTTGAAATTAATTCATAGAAAGGAATATTTTTTTAAAAAAACGGGAAGGGGCTGAGAAGAATGCAATGGGGAACATGCTTTTGCCATTTTTCAACCTTAGCAGGGAGCCCTAGCAGCCCTGTGATCCTTGGGTACTGCATTTCTCTTGCTGTGTCATTCATTGAGACTCGGCTGTAGAAGCCTTTAACACTAAAATAAAACTAAACATCCTTAACTCAGCAAACTAAACAGATGGGGGCCACTGGAGGATAAGGAACACTGGTATGATTTCTTTTTCTTTGCAGCCTTTTCTGTGAAAGAAGTGGGTTTCTGCATTCTGCAGTTTTCTGATTATTCTGTATCGCCTCCACCTTATCAACAGATTCTTGACCACAAGAAGCCAAATAATTTGGAGGGGTTGGTCACTGCATCCTTTTGTGTTTTCACTAGACAGCAAGTAGCATTTTAGAAAGAAGCAGTGTCGGTGAAAAATGTAAAAATCAGTGTCAGATAATCAATATGTTAAATGCATTTTTAAAAGCAAATAATAAGAGCCAATAGATTATGCAAAGTCCAGTGTCTGGTGAGAAGGAGCTGGTCTGAAACGCCTCCCAGCTTTCACTATCCCTCATCTTTGAAATTTTGTGCTCTCTTGGGCTAATGCCTAAACAAATGTATTGCACCCATGCCTAAAATATGATAATATTGAGGGACAAGCAGCTTCATGGAATCTTGGCCTCCTCAAAATCCATTCTTGAACATCTGACTATCAAATGTGTGATGTGGAAAGATTTTGGAAGCCAATTGATTAGAAATGTATTGAAATAAGCTTGGTTGTTTTGATCCAAGTTGCTAAAGAATTACTTTTTTCCAAGAGGTGATTATTTTATATTATTTTGACTACTACTAACCTCCTGCACAGATTAAAATGAGCATCAGTTCCTCTCTCTGCTTCTCATCTTGTTAACAGTCCAAATTGCTTGGAACCTACGGCACCTAAATTATGTGGAAGTAGAGAATTAGTCTTTATCTGAACAATATGTACTTTGGGTGGGTTTTTTTCTGTTGTATTTCCAATATTCAGCTTCTGAAAAGGCACAATTTTAAAGGTAATTCTTTATCCTTCTTAAAGACACATAGCAGGAACCTCATTGTTCAGGTGACTGTAGCTCTCACTCCTTTCTGAAGAAGTTCACACTGAGCAGAGTTTGTTCGAACTTTGGATTTCCTTCCTTGTTAGGTAGGAGAGGAAAATGTCTGTACTAATGTCTGACTGCATGTACTGCTTGAGGTCATTCTTATTTCCTGAAATTTTAGTCAGTTGACTGGTCATTGTTCATAAATTGCAATTGCTCTTGTATTCAACCTGTTTCTAATTAACTGTACCAAGCTTTTCACAGACAAGTATTCGAATAGAAGAAGGACATTTATAACAACTTGTAGTTTCAGAATCACAAAAAAAATCTAGAAGTTCTTCATATAATCCTTCAGCATGAAACACAAACTATTTAATAACTCCTTCTAAATTGTAAATTGTAGTTGTTTTAATCCAAGATTAATGAGTTTGCCAACATAGATGGGTCAATATGTTATGATTAATAGGCAGTGGAAAAACACGAGCTCATCTTTCATTATGCCCTGAACGTCTAAAGTAAGACAAATATTGTTCCTGAAGCCTGGTTTCTAGGAACAGACTGAAGGGAGACAAGCCAGTCTGCCAACCATAGTACAAATCAGCAGAAGTTTCAGTTGCTACTATTTCCCACATGTCTCCACTAGAAGACAACTGAGTCCATGTTTGTTTTATTAAGTGACCAACAACAAAAGAAAAGAATGATTTCTTTAAAATGGAATTTTGATATGTGAAGAAAAAGGAATGGAATGTCCCCTCAGCAGAGTATTATTTGTGAAAGGAAACATATTTGGTTTTGGGAAGAGCACTTGAAATGATCTAAAGTGACACACAAGCAAATGCCAGAAGTGCATATTCAATTCTTAAAGCTGTTTTCCTGAACCTGAGTGTTTATAATTTAATTCACAAAAAAAGGAGCAAAATACAGCTAATATTATTGATAGTCTCAAAAAATAAAAGGCCATTTTGTGCCTGCACCCCACTGAACACTCTGGACAAACAATGGTGGATATTTCTCCACAGATTTTTGCTTTAGCTTTGTCAAATTACATAAGTCACAGAGGAGTTCTTCTGCTGGTCTCACACCATGGTACCTCTGCTGTCATCTCTGGGATATTCCCATATTCCAGTAGCACTCAGGAGTCCAAAACCAGGGAAATTAGAAGCAACAAATCAGCTTTTCATCCTCTTTGCATTGCTTAAATAGCTCAAAGAGCCAAGGCATTGGGAACCTTAACTAACACCTTTTCCTGTGTTATTGAAGCCACAGGAGGAAGGTTTAAATGTTGATAAGAGCTGAAATTGATGGGTATTGAAAAGAGATCAGAATTCAAAACCACATTTATCAAGTGACAGGTTTTAATGTCCTTCAGCAAATCTTCTGTATCAGAAATCCTTTTAGCAGGTACTTCCTGTTTCTTAAAAAACCTCATCATTTTTGAGACTGTGATATTATGTACAAATAAATTACCAGGAGATAAAGAAAGGGTATGAGCTGGCCCATACTCTGTGTAAAAAGTATGTACAACTGGAAAAATCATAAAATTACATATGAAAAAAAATCCTTGTTTCTGTTGTTGATCATTGTGAAACAGAATACGTGTACAATGTGGCCTTAGCATTCCAGACAGATACTACATCCCTTAAAAACTTGATATTAATTCCAGATACTGACTGTTTACCCATAACAGGAAGGGAATTGCAGCCAGAGACCCATTTAATGGTGGCTGACAGAGGTGTGAACAATGCTGGAAATTAGTTTGTGTTTCACAGAAGGGCGTTCAGGGTGAGATTAGCACCTCTGGCAGGCAGCTGTCCCTGAGCGCTCCTTCCAGATTCATCAGAGATGTTTGGTGCCTGCTTGTAATGGAAGGAGGGTTTTAAACTCTGGCCTCAAGGCCAAAAGAAAGCTCTTAATGACATACTTATCTTGAAGCATCTAAATAGGCCAAATCTAGATAGAATCCTAGTGCACAGTGCATTTTTTTGAGCAATTCTTACTATGGGCTCTAAATCTCTCATTCCCTTTGAATAATTTTGTCAAAAAATAAGCAAAACAGAGCATTTTTGGACTGCAGTATTTTGATGTCAGGACTGCAATTTTGAGTCAACTGACTATTCTGCTGTGGTATCTGCTTTACTACTTTCATCTGCTGATTTTCACATATCTTTTCCTTTAATAATTTTTAACTAGATTATTTAGGGGAAAAAAATCACCCAACTACATAACTGCAGTTTCTAGGTTTGATAACTGCCCAGGAAAATGAGGCTTTTCCCCTAATACCTGTATATCCCCCTTGTTCCTTTAGAGAGGTGAGAGATGATGCCATGAGCAGTGTTATTGAGGGAGAGCACACACATCCTCTCTTGGGAGCTGCAGGCAAAGTCTTCCATGTCTGTCACTTCCTTCAGGTTTATAATTCAAGCTGATGCTCATCTCTTCTTCTCTGGGACCCGCAGTGTCAGTGCTGGTGCAGTTTTTGTCCTTCTAAGCCAAGGAGGTGATAAAGTTCGATGAGCTGCACAGTTCTCAGCGATCAGGAAGGTTCTGTTTGGCCCAGGGCCTCGTTTCCTCTCAGCTTTCCATAACCTGGCAGCAGTGGTTATCCCAGCAGGCAGCTCCGGGAAGGAGGAGCAGTCCCCAGGGACCCTGAGCAGCGCTGGGGCACGAACAGCAGCAACACGTTCCTTGGCTGTGTTTTTCACAGAGAGTTACAGACATTTCTTTGGCATTAACCCTAATTAAATGCATATACTCAGAGCAAAATACTGGTAGGTTATTGTGTATTTTGACTAAAGTGCTCTCTCTCAGGAAACCAGTCTTCCTTTTGCATGCACAATTGCTTTTGCAGTTTTACCTTTTCTTTATCTTGCACAAGGTAAATAGTCACAAGTATTTGAATAGCAAGAAGCCCTGTATTTTCTGCTCAAATGAACTAGTTTTTAAATACTGTAAATCTGTAATTTCTTAAGATGATCTATGCAGACAACTGCAGCCAAATATATTATTTATGAAGAGTCATCAAAGAGACTATAACTGTTCACACAAGAAATCATAAATATGTAGGAAATCTGAGATTGCTGGAGTTTATGTAGGCTAAATCCTCTGTATTTCAGATTGTTTTTCTGACTTTTTCAGCTCCTTTACCTCCCATTTACTCCAGGTGAGAGCTTAGCAGCCTTTTCAAAGCAAGTCCTGGGACAGACAACAAATTTGACCCTGGAGGGTGTGAAAAAATAAAGCAGGAGGAAGTAGATCAACTTATGAATGATTCATAGAGACAGCAGGCTTGGAGGAAGTGGAGATGATGTCTGGGGAAATATGATGCAAAACATGAGAGCTTCCTAGCTACCAGGGGAAATACAAGAAATAGAAGTACAAATCTGAAAGGGAAGGAAAGTAATAAAAGGAACAGCACTGAAAAACTAGTGGAGAGCAAGTAAAAAATGTGGGAAATAAAAGAATTTAAAAACCTACAGATATAGGTGGAACATGGAAGCATATAAAGAATGTAGGATATACAATCTAATGCATACAAAGTCAAGAAGGCAAATAAAGCACTGGAGATATCTCCAGAGTTTCATTTCTAGGTGACTAATGTATTCAGTGTTTTTGAAAAGCAAAGTCTTCAGTGGGTAAGGGAAGAATGCAGAGCATCAGTTATTGCTACCAATGTATGGTTCTTCATTTAGAAGAGAAAGAAAAGCCATAATTTTAATCAAATCACCAGTGAAAAAAGTGTAATTATCAGTGATAAATGAAACAGGTGATGTAGGGGATCCATGTGAGCACAGAGCAGGTGCTGGGCTTTTACTCATAATTGAGCAAATCCGTTGTCATTTATTTGGCCAGGCATGTTTCGTGCAGGAAAAAGGAAAGGCCAGGGCAGATGGAAGCAATTGAGGGATGAATCCCATTGCCATTTAAATAATCAGAAAATATCCATGCTGAATAAAGGTCCTATCTTTCATGGGAGAGGAAGGAAGAACTAGTGAGCATGTCTAGCATATTTATAGCTTAAAACATCCTTTTCTTCCTCCTTTCATAATGGAGTCAGAGCCTGAGAACTGCTACGCAGCAGCTACCTTGTGTTTAAAGGGAAGTAGCTGTGGATTATTCTCTTTGAAAGGTGGTGGGTGGTGTGTTTTGAGGAACAGATTGTATAGATCTGTTCTAAACTGAAAATGGGAAGAAGCCTGAAATAATTGACTAATGGGGGTAAAAGTGATAGGAAAAAAATCAATCCAATGGGTTTTTTCTTTTTCAAGCTGTACTGACTGATCATGGTGCTGTTCTAGTTCCCAGTTCTCAAGTTCCCTTCCTGATTTTTGGTTACTTTCTGCTTCTCACTTGGTGCCTACAGGTATAATTCCTTCTCAGGAGGTTGATACCAGCTCCAGTGTGCCCAGTCCTGATTCAGTGGCTGTAATGAACTCTGTTCATACTGGAGAACTGAAGTTATCCCTCTCCAGACTCTTAAGAAGAACCACACTAGAGACAAAGGTGTAACAACAGAAGAAAATCGGCCTTTAAAAAAAGAAATTTAAAAAAATACACATGTGCACTTAGGGCAGTCCTTGGGAGGAGGCAGCTTTCAAAGCTCAGATGGTGCATGCAGTCCAGCACATTTTCCAAATAAAAGTTTTAAATCAAAAGCAGGCTCACAGATGGTTCTAATGAACTGGTCTTTGAGATACACTGGGACTTGAACAAAAATAGTTTAACTCATAAGACACTAACATTTCGGGATGAGTTTCAGGCAGAACACTTCAAGAACAATTTTTCTTACATATTTAAATTTAATATATATTTCTAGTCTCAGAAAACCACAGTTTTTCAGGACCTTGCACTTGCCATTATGTACTTTACAGTACAGTATCACAAAAGTGGGAGCATTTTTACACAGTGACTGATGCTTCTTTGTCCAGTACTTTTCAAACCCTACAAAGAGTTACTTTTGAAAAATAGTTATTAAAAAGGTAAAGATTTGCTAGGAAAATTTGATTTTTAAAGGAATACAGAATAGTACCTTACTAAAAGTATTACTCATCATTCTAGTAATAGAAGTGTCATCAAATGATACTTATCAAAAAATATTACCTAGTAATAAATGTATCATCAAAGCTAGTAGCTTGGTAGCACAGCAAATATTTGTTAAATTGTACTGTTTATATTATTATCTGTTACAAAAGTAGGAATTTATTTATAATCTTTTTATCACGTTATTTGAAATGATAGCATTACAACTTACACTACCTCAAAATTATGTTCTGTGTCACTTGAGCTTCGAAGACTTCTTATTTCTTTATCTCCTCCTAGGTCTGCCTTATGGATGGGAAGAAGCTTATACAGCTGATGGAATCAAATATTTTATCAAGTGAGTAGTTCTGGGGAAAATGGGTCAGAGTTGAAATAGAAGCACATCAAACTAAACACATTTTCTGGCCTAGAATTAATGGAAAAATTTTTTGCACATTGCACTGTATGCTGTTGTTTTTTCTAGAATGTAGTGAAGATTAATTTATATAATAGGGTTTTTTTTAAATTATTCCTCTAAAAGATTGAAAGAAATGGTGAAAAATAAAAGGAAGGACAGCAAATAAATTACTTTTATCCCAAACTCTTTCAAAAGTCACGTAAATAACACTGAAGTTGATGCATTAACAGGCCAAGAAAAGCAGGGGGTTTTTTTTTTTCCTTTTTTTTCAAGCACATTGCTCAGTTGTCCTTGCTTCACCCCGTGCTGCCTCGAGTGAGATGTATTAAAGCAGACACGGTTTTTCCTGCAGAGGTTTCCAAACACAGTGTATATGATCCTGCATTCCAGCTCTAATCAAAGGGTGCCTTTTATTTTCAGATGTAGGTTACTACATGACATTTATAAAAAAAAAAAAAAAAAGTAGAAAAATAGCTTAGGAAATGAAAGTGAATTAAAAGCCAATTTCATAGCAGTGGAAATAAATACAAGAGCAACTATTAAAATAGAGCACTGTTCCCCTGGGCTCTCTGTTCATGCAGGGAACCGTGATTGGACAGTTGGGAAGTTAAGGTGGACTCTTTTCTGGGTAATACTCTGGGTTTGTACCTGTGTGACTGGAAACTGAGCTTGAAGATTGTACCATCTATAATAGCAAATAAAATTTAAAATCAGACGGAAGAAATGACACATTCTTGAAGCATCTTCCCTGGGGTTTTTTTAGGTTTGTTCCTGTGTTTCTCATACAGATACGTATCTCAGTGACACAGCAGAAAGCTGGATTTGCTGGATATGTGCAGACACTTCTTTCTGAGCTCTGCACTTGGCTGCTGAACCATTGCAGATGTGACAAGCAGATGCTTATTAGCAGCAGCAGAATCTCAGCTACTCTAGGTGGTGCAAGCCTAATTTGCAGAAAGCATCAGATGTTTTGCATCTTATCCCCACTTGCTGAAAGTACGGATTGGAACTCAGGAGTTCGCATGAAAAAGCTTTCTCAGGAATTCTTGCAGATCTCACTGTTAGTGACTCTCTTCATTTGCTCCTGGTGACAGTGCCCAGGCTTTCCATTGCTGTTACCTTCTGTAATATGTCCTGAAAAGTTCTGCCTGTCAGTCTTTGCAGGGAAGGAAGGCAAAGAGAATTTATCCAATTAATTGCAGAGAAGGGTGTGAAATCACTGTTTATGACCACTGGCTAAAAACTTCCTCAGAGAGGAGTCACCACACTGAAGTGGTGTTAGAGCTCTTAATGCAGCTCATTAGAATGGAATTAACTAAACATTTCAATAACACATCACAGTAATTAATACTATTTTTAACTATTTCCTTATTTTGCTTTCATCACTGTTTCCAAATGCTTTTACAGAGTGTAAGCCAGGCTGTTTGCATGCCTGGCAATCCATACCTCTTACTACACTGTAATGTATAGAAGGCAGCTGTCAAAGTTAACTGTTTGGAGCAAGGAGCAGGGCTTGCACAGTCCCTTGTTTCTAAAAACAAATGATGGGGATTTCAGGGTGAAAAGCAACATTGAAAATACCTTTTTCTAGGAAGAACGTAGCTTGAGGGACCATCTTATCAGCTGATCCTTTCCAGCAGGATTTAATCGTCATTGTTTAAATGGGGATTATCAGAATAGTTGATACTTCACAGCCCTGGTACTAATGCTGTAACCTTCTTGTTCTCTATGGCTGTGAATGTCAATCCTTTTATTCTACTTTAGAATCCTTTCATTCATTTTTAGCCCAGCCAAAGCCATGAGAGGTTTAAGAGTATTTCAACACTAGCCCACTTCCCTGTATACAAATATACAATCAAATATTATTTTAATTAGCAGTTGCCTTCAGATCCAACATGCTTTATTGGGCCATCAAGTAGCTGAGTCCATAAATCTATACATTATAAATCTAATGCAGTAAACACCCCAGAATGGAATCTTAATAGCACATAAGCTTGAGACAGCTTGCTGTGAAATTTCTGTAAATATCTCTGAAGGGGTGTAGCAATATGAGGTGCATGAGAAATCAGAGTTTAAAAGAAGCAAACCAGCTGGCTTGTGTTACACACCAAAGTGAAACCCACTTATGTGAATAAGTGACATGAATAAAACATTTACATGGGGCTGAGCAGCTCTCTGTGCCTACCAGGGAAAGCTGCATCTTGTCCATGAATCCTGACCTTAGGACAACTTTTGAAATCACTTTTATCTAGCAAATCATTTCAGCCTCGTAAATTATTTTCAATCAACCAGGTTGTCAGGACTAGTCAGTGCTGCAGGTGTGAGAAACCACCCTTCAGACTGCTAAAGCTGACTTGAGTCCAGGCTGGGCATTAAGCTCATTTGTACAGCTTTACCATGGAATAGCAAACTGGAATGGAAGCCTCTCTGAGTTACAGCTCAGTGTGCACTAGGAAAAAAGCAAGTTTAAGTGTCTTACTAAAATAAAATAAAGTAACAGCTATCAGAAGGACAAAAATTACAACAGTAGATAGGGATCAGCTTCATTGCAAATGTAACTTGCCTCCTGCTAGGCAGTAAAGGTGGAATTTGGGCCCAGATATGTTTTAAGATAACTTGGTGTACTTTAAAGTAACAGAGAGGACAAGCTCTGTTTTATTTTTATGTATCAACACCACCAGTCATTGACACATGGCACCAGATTCATGACCCATCATGAGAAACAAAGCACTGGTGCCTGTTTCCTCACCAATTTACATTTGGAATTTCAATCCTTTTTATACTGGCTGGGTATCCCATTCCAGCGTTTAGTTGTTCTCACAGTGAAGAATGTTTTGTTAATCTAGACAAAATTTCCCCTGAAGCAACATGTGCCCATTGCTTTTTGTCTGTGCCCAACATCTTTGTGAGAACAGTGGGCTGAAGAAACCCAATTCCTTCAGCATTTCTTCTTGTGCCAAGTTCTCTAACCCTCTCATCATCTTGGTGACCCTCCTCTGGATCCTCCCCCATTTTTCCATTCTCTGTCTTGAACTTGGAGGATCAGTGCATTGAAGAGACCCCACATCATAAGGTAAAAAGTCTCAATAATTAATTTTACTTACGAGATGATTGATTAAGGCATTTTTTAAATTACTGATTTTCTAATAGAAATTCCTGTCCCAAATAGGCATTTATTCTGTAAGTCCCAGAAACACAAAGGGGCTAATTAGCCCTCATAGAGTATCACCTACACGGAGATGAGTGTGAGAGCACTTACAGTCAGCTGGGAGGCACTAGGATGGGAAAAGTTTTGTCAATAAGGGGAAGGCCATCTTGTTCACTTTTGACGTTTTCCTGTGGCTGGTTTTGCCCAGGCTTAGTTCAGGCCTTAAATGAGTTTACAAAGTGTTGTAACCAATCACCACTAGAACAAAATCTCATTTTTGCTGTACGCTCCAGCACTAAAACCCAGCAGTGCAAACAGTGTCTATTCATTCCATCACTGAGCTAGTTTGTGAATTAGGAACTTCTGGGTTTGATTTTCAAATAGGAGAAAGAGTCTGTGCAGAGCTGCCCTCCCAGGGAGGCACCATATCTGCTAAGTAGTGGTTCCATCCTGCGAGCTTAGAATCACACAGGAACAGCATAAAACCCCATAGCTGGGACACACCAGTTTTTCCCCTGAAAAACCCATTCGAGTTAATCTCTTCCATCCTCCCACTGTGTTCACCTTTAGCATATGGCAGCTCTGTATCATGAGGCTGGCACCTAAAATTAGGTAGGGCCTTGCTATGCTCCCTCCTACTCCCACCCACTCTTTGCATATGTATGTGGTTTGTAAGGACCAGCTGTGAATTTTGCCCCTGTAAACACTGTTTTTCTAGCATTTTAATAGGACTAGATTCCAAAT
This sequence comes from Picathartes gymnocephalus, assembly GCA_013390045.1. Lineage (NCBI taxonomy): Eukaryota > Metazoa > Chordata > Aves > Passeriformes > Picathartidae > Picathartes > Picathartes gymnocephalus. Next base: position 24,923 of record WEKY01053599.1, read on the forward strand.
ATTCCACATTAACAGCTATTTTCCTCAAGAACACTTATCTTAAATTTTCACAAAAGACAAGTAGAAGTTCTCAAATACTTTAAAACTTCTGAGATCTTTTCCCTTGGATGTATTAGGGCCTGTGGTGTTTTCTATCTTACAAACAAAGGGGAAACAGTAATGCTTCGTTTAGGGTTATCTTTCAGCAATTTATCTAAAAATCAGAAGTTTCCCATGGAGGCATTGTGTACTTACAGGTGCCTCCATTGGAAGGTGGAGAATTTGCTCCAGGTTAAGTAGAAGCCTAAAGTCAATACTTATAAAATACAGATAAAAACCACGCGTGATATGTTCTAGTGAATTTTTAAATCATGCCTAACAAATCAGGTTTCTTCTTGGAAAGCAGACACATCATACTTAGATACTATAAAATTCTATTTTGATTGGTCTTACTTGGCAAAGAGACACCATTCATTTTACTGAAAACTGGGCATTCAGAGAAACTGTTTGTCATTTTAGCTGAGCTAAGAATAGCAGAGCATGTGTGATAGATGAAGAACTTCTGTAGTGTAAACATTGATATTTTACAGCACTAGAGTTAAAGGTATCATTATAAAAGGAAAATAAATCACAGTTGATTTTACTTACTGCATGGTAACTTGAAAATATACATTTGTTCTTTTCATAAATGTTCTCTGCACATTTCTACTGCTTTATAAAGGAAAGATGCAAACCCCAACACACTGAGTTGTGTTCAGCTCATTCCTGAATACTCTGGTGTGTTACAATATCCTGGTTATCTGCAGTTTATCTCAGCACGGGTTGAAGTGGCCCTTGCTAGAAGAAATCCTTGAAGTTCAAATCATAGCAGACCTGATGCAGAAGTAAACTTCTGTATGTTCCACTTAATTTTCAGTCAGTTTAGAGCAGCAAACTAAGAAAACCCATGATCTGCCATACTGATTTCAGCATGGAATTGAAATTCCCCTGGACTGAATCCAGCGCCAGCTCTGCTCCCAGCTCCCTGTAAAGCAGCAGGCAAGTTACTTGCACCAAAATTAGCAGTTATCCAATCATCATTGTAGGTGTCCCCAGATTAACTCTGATGTTTTGTGGGGATGGATGGGTAATTTGAGGCATGCAGTGCTGATTCCACTGAATTCAAATAAAGCTTTGCATCTCTTAAAATTTGGACCTTCCCTATTTTACATTTCACAAAAAAAAAGGTTGTTTTTGAATTGCTCTTACCTGTCATCCTCAAATTCTACTGATTGAAAATAAAGAATAGTTATATAGCCACAAGAAGTGGCAAATATTTAAATAGAACTGGCTGAGCACTAACCGAGTGCTGTCTGCTATTACTGCTGTTTAATGTACAGGGATCCAAAGCTGTCTCCATCCATCAGCTCAGCGTCAGTTCACACACCTTCAGATGCAGCCATGTGAATTTGGGTAGTCCTGACATGTTTCTCTTGGATTTCTGGAATTTAGTTTCTCTGCTTCTCACTTAAATCATTTTGCATGAGTATAAGGAAAATAATCTCAGATGTAGAACTAGGAAACTTGGCATTGGATTTTATGATAACATGAGCTTGTAATACAAGAATGTTAAGACCTTAAGCTGCTTTTGGTTGGGCAATCTTTTTTCTCCTAAGATGTTTGTTTTTTAATATCAAGAACCAAAATGGAGCAACATCATACTCTGTCCAGCTTCTGGCCTGTCACAGAAGGCATCTGTTAAAATTTCTTCTGTGAGAAAACACAAGAAAGTGAAATTATTTTGCTCTCTGGGTTTTGGGAGGGCCATCAGAAGCAGATCAACGCACACAGCAAGGTGTTTGGGGGTGTGCTTCATCTGGAGTGAAGTCACTGCTCCAGGTTCATGTCAGTTTAGTGCACCTGGAGTTCAAACAACAGCCTTGAACGTGCTCTGATGCATTTGCAAATACACAGCACGGGAATTTTTATGCAGCTCACTTAGAGACAGGACTGTGAGTAACTGCACACATTAAACCAGCACTTCCAGAGGAGCAGCACTTGGCTGATATGGGGGAGACAGATTTCAGGTAATGCTTTCAAGCTGAGAAGTGCTTGTGCTGTCACTCAAACCTTAGTTCTGATTCAGCCTTGGCTCACATCCTGCTGTTATTGCTGATTTTATTTTAGTTTGGGCCATTTGTTTATTGTTGACAATTTTTAATGATGCAGCACACCCTATTTGGCTGGATAAATCTTCCTAGTGATTACTGCCCTCTGAAATGACTCATAGATTTTCCTGAGTAGACAAGGGTTTAATCGGTTTAATTAAGGAATAAATAGCAAGACTGTCTTCTGGGGTTTCACTTTATATCCCTCAATCTTTAATTAATACTCAAGCAAAATCTGCAATCCCTGAGGGAATAGCAAGAAACATTTCTGTTGCCTCAGGACACAGCTCCATGAGGTGACAAGTGCTCTTGATCTTATTACAGCCAGTAAAATTAAGGTCACTGACATTTTCCAGGACCTGCCCAGCATCTCCTGGGGTAGTATTAGAGGTTGTATGTTCCTTTTGAAATGTCTTGAAAGAGGGTACAGGCTTAAATGGATTCTAACAAAAAAGGAAAAAGAAAAAATGAATGTTTCAGTTCAAATAATTTGATCTTGATAAATGCAGTGCAAAAACCCTTCCTAAACTGCCTTTAGGATTCGTGTCTGGAAACTGTCATCCCTAGATGCTCTCAGGATTGATTGATTGATAGATTATACATGCATCAATGTCATTCAGTTGTTTTATTTTGCTCTAATTGCTTACTTGCTAAATTAAAATGCTTTAGTTACAGCTCAGAATAAGTTATTCCTTGCAGATCCTCCCAGCATTTGCTCTTCAAAATAGCAAGAGTTTTCCAGTGCTTGACAGCATTTAATATCTGCTTTCTAACCAGTGGCCTTTCCAAAGGGGATTCCAGCCCCAACAGATACCTTGGCTGGCTCTGCAGGTGTGTGCTGGCTCCAAGAGCTGAAGAAACAAAAAATGAACACCATGTTTTAATTCATAAGGGACAGCAGCAAAGTGAAAAGCGTTGGCTCTGAAAAGCTGAGAAATAGCTCAAGTTAGGATTCCCAAAAGTTGTGAGGTGCAGCACCAGCAGCTCCACATTATATTTAATAGAATTTTAGGGTAGTTTAGAAACGGGTAGAGATTTGAGGGCAACAAAATTAACCCACTTCCAGCATTTTGACCATCTTACCTACCAAATCTTGCTGTATTTATCTAAACTCCACAGCCATGTGAGGGAGCCTGGCTGTAATTAAAGGCCAGCCATTGCCATGATCCCATGGACTGCCTTCAGGAGCAGCAAAGCCCTGGAACTCCTGCTCCATTGAGACCTGCTCTAATAGGGAAGGGTGAGTCTCTCTCCCTGCCAGAATGTGAAGGTCCTCAAGGTGCTGCTGCAAGCTGGGACAGCTCCACTTTTGTGCAGGATCTATGTTTGATTGTATATTTTCTAATTATACAACATTTCCAAACAAGAAATTCTGATCATGGCTTAAGTGAGTTGCTTTAGAGGAGCATGAGAATAAGAGCTGAGAACCTTCTCTGAGGTATGAAATTTGGGACAGTGGGTTTGAAATGGAAAAAAGGATCCTTGCAAAGCAAAGGGCTGTCCCAAGCACAAGGGGAACAGGAGCAGAAAGGCTGGGAAACAAAAGCCAGAGGCAGTAATTCCAGCAAAACTTGTGAAGCCACGTGGAGTCCAGCACAGAGCCTGTGCAAGAGCAAGCAGGGAGGATGGCAGAGCCTCTGCATGAAGAATTAAGTTTCAGGATCTTCATTCAGGGGCATTGTTCTTTATTTTCCTGTAGTTCTGGGCTTCATTAGCCTCCCAGCCAGCAGTGCCCAGGGCCTGCATGCCAGTGACTAAGGAGGGATGTGGAGTTGGTGTTCCTGGTCCTCTGGCAGATGGCACACACTCCTTTCACAGCAACTCCAAACCTTCCCCCTGGGAGATGCCTGTAAATCTAAAAACTACCAAAGCGCAATGTGGAATATATTTCTGGGTAGAGCATGTCCCCTTCAAGCCCATTGCATCTCCATCTAGCAGTGCTATTTGCTGCATTTTGTAATGATTATTTCAACAGCAGCAGTGCAAGCACCAAAGGGTGAAGCTCTCAGGGCATGCAGTGCCCCTGGCTCAGGCTCTCAGCAGCACTGGGGGCTTTGCAGAAGTTTTGTGCAGGGATCAGGACAGGTTCACCAAGCATCAATATTCTTCAGCTGAGCACTATTGGATGTTAAAGGGCTAGTGAAGATTGGGAAATCAAAAAGTAAGGGCAGATTAAAAGTTTAGGGAAATTGCTACTATGGATTACATGGATTTAGGTTTTGGGGTATGCTTATTAAGGGAGAAAGCATGGTATTTGTGTTGTTTTACATGAGCAGTTTTACTTTCATCTTCCATAGTGCTCATTTTGGTAGAAAAGAACAGGGCTCATCTGAGGCCAGAATTCGGCTTTTTAGGTTCAGATACAGCTAAATCCTTTTTGGCCCCTAATGAGTAATGGTCCCTATTCATTAAGAGAGTTTGACTAATTGCTTAAGTTGGCATCTCCTCTCCTGAACTGATCTCAAACAAATGGGTCTTGCACAAGGCAGGTCCTTTTAAAGCTAAGGAATTCTGGTGCAGTTGAAACATTGAGCCAGGTGTTGTGAATGTCATCCCATGTCAAAAGGGGGGAAGAAAAACAACTTCCAAGAGTGCTGCATGTCAAGTTTGTAGCTCAACATCCTGCACTGAGACCTGCAGCACTTGTGGTGCCTGCAAGGCTCCCTGTTAAGCTCCAGAGTTTGGTCCTGGCTGGAGAGCACAATTTAAGGTGAAAAAGATGTCTTGATGATGCTTAAAATCTAAAAAAAAAAGGTGCAGATATTTTTTCCATTAGCCTTTCTCTGAATTTTTGAGTTACTCTTTTCTTAAAAGATTGTCCAAGGTTGTAGTTTCAAAATAAATAATTTTCCATGTGAAGAAGGAAGAGCCATAAGGAGAGTAATTATAATGGCATTTGAAATAATCCGCTACTATTTCCTTGCCAAAACTTCCCTCTGTTCTCATGTTTTGTTTTCCCAAGCTCTGAAATTTGTCCTGCAGTTTGCTAATGTTAAAAAGACAGACTAATCTACTGACATATTTCCAGATCAAATGTTTCTGTTTTCTAGCAAAAAATATGGCTGCCCTTCGATAGCAGTGATTTGTTTGAAAACCTAAAAATCTTTAAATGTTGCTAATTGCTCTGGAAATGTTAGACTTTTGAACAGGAACATTTGCAAATGGAAAATGTTGTATTAACAACATTTAAACTTTGTAATGCTGGCTTTCCAAATATTCCTTTAATATTCAAACCAGTTGCATCAATGAAGCAAAACCTAGAGGTAGATTTGGACTCCCTCTCACTTTTTGTTGCTGGCCCTAACACACAAATCAGAGAGGATGTATTTCTAATACAAGAATATTCTCCAAACCAGTAAATCTGGGATTATCTCTTCGGACTGATTATGTCAAAGCTCTTTAGTCACAGCACTTTTGGAGAGCTAAAAATAAATAGCAGCAGGGTTTATACATTGTGTGTGTCTGTCTGCAATGTGAGACGTGGTATCTGGACTTAATGTTTATTTATAAGAGCTCTTTTCCTAGGAAGGATTTTGGCAAAGGCTTTAAACCAAACTGTCTTAAGAGAATCGCCCATGGAATAAAGTCTAGAGCAAGTTGAAAGGAGCTGGGTTCAAATCAGAAGTGTTTGCAGCAGATTGACAACAGAGCAAAACTTGGCCCCATGTGTTTTGAAAATGAATGAAAACTGGTTCTTTTCTTTCTTCTTACCAGTGATGAAACAATCTTATGTCATCAAATACAGAGAATTGTAACCCAGATTTCAGTGCCACAGTTTAGAACTGTTAAAGATCTGCAGAATTTTGTGCACTTAATTTGTGTGAGAGCAAACTGAAGTTCTTACAGCAGCAGCAGGAAGTTGGGCATGCTGTCATTTGCCTCCTGGCCCTGGAGTACGTAGGAGAAAAATCCTCTGAAGAAAAAACTCTTTACAAAGAATTTTTTAGTTGGATATATCAAAGACCTGTTGATGCCTTTCTGCGTAACTCTTCTGCTCCTGTGCAGTTTCTCCCATTTCACAGGGTTGATACTGCATGCTGAGGAGAAAATGGAGCCAAGGCTTCAGGTACACAGCAGGTCAGGGCATGCTACACAAGGAAGTCAAATGGGAAAAAGAAACTAATTTAAAAATCATTTTGTTCTTATTTAAATTCAGCAATGCTGGGATGCTCAGAAATGGTTTGATAAAAGTAGGCAATATAAACACTTAAACTAGTGCTGGAGGCAATAAATTTTGCATTGGCAGAGGTGGAATGGATGGAATCCAGTTCATTCAGCTCCTGTAGTTCTGCAGGTATTGGAAGAAGTTCTGTATTGTTATACCAATAAATCACATGCTGGGACTTCAGTTTGGAGCACATCTCCAATACTAAGCCCTATTGACTGAATTTTTTATTTGGGAAACAAGGCATTTCCTGACATTATAGAAAACATTGCAAAAATATGCAGCAAAGATATTTTTCTGAATATATTTACAAATTTAAATATATTCATAATATAAATATGAATGCATACATTTCCCTCTGTTGTGGAATAATGGGAACAATGTTCTTGGTAAGACAGACTTTATTCACAAGTCTCTCATAAAACATTGTAAAACAACTCTTTTCATGTTCTTCATGTTGGCTGTCACCTGACTTTCTAAAGGTAAACGTTGGAAATGTGTGGCAAGTTGCTCTTATTCCTAGTAAAAAAAAGTCCATTTGCTTTCTTAGAATGAAACAGTTACTGTCCTTGAGAGTGGTCATTGTCTGCTGCAGTGTATATTCTGTAGGAACATGTTTTTCATTTATCCTTTTGTTTTAACTCCTGTGAAACTGATCCTACAACCCCAGTAATGCACATTTTTGTAACAAAAGAAGGAATGGAGTCCATGCAGTCCTGCCCTCACCAAAAGAGCACTTCTGAATTGGTTTAACACATAACTGGAGCTTTGGGGTTTGATTTTTTTTTGTTGTTGGTTTTTGTTTGTTTGTTTGGAGGTTTTGTTTGTTGGTTAGTTTTGGTTTTTGGAGAGGTTTTTTTGTTGCTGTTTGGTTGGGGTTTTTGTGGGTTGTTTTCGGTTGGTTTTTTGGAGGGGGGGGGTGGGGTTTTTTTTCTTTTTTAATGCATGAGAACCAAGGGTATGGCTTTTATATTCCTTAGTCTTCCTCGTGTGGTCCTTGCTCAGGCGTTGCCTCAGTTGAAATAGTGCCTGAATTCACCAGTTACCTGTTCAGAGCAGCTCCAGCTGGGATTTACATTAGGATCATATTTATCTCTTGGTGAACAGTATCATCCTCATCACACCCAACTGATTCTGAGCTCAGTGCACTCAGCTGAGAGGTGTGAGTAGTATGATCATGTTGATGGGAACGGTGATCCCAAACCCATCACTTCATGTAGTGGAACATTGACTCAAATTCCTACTTCAATGTATCTGTTTCCATAATCAGTTATTCAGGAGAGCATTCTCACAAAGAGAAAGACAAAACCTGTTCTCACTTGAAAAGGTAAATCCAGAGTAGTTCCTTGATGGCACTTCAAATTTAATTAAACAAGTGCACCTGGAAAGTGAGTACAGACCTGGGCTTTAAGGACACTGTGTTAGGACAGGTGAGAAGAGCTGTTTGTCCTTCGTGGTGTTTGTTATTCCTACAATATTTTTTAGCTTGTTCTTGTAGTGAACTTATATTACAAAATTAATCTTTGCACTGACTTGACTATAAAAGCTGTGAATTTATTAGCAAGATTTTTTTTTTCAAGTGAAAAGAAGCTATTTCCTTTCCCAAGAACACATTATTCCAGAAGGGAGAAGAGGCAGTGTGTTGCCCACACACAGTATGGCTCACATGCACACACCACTCACAAGGTGTGCAGTGTTCTCACCACAGACTCCAAATCTGGCCGTGTGTCTGTCCTTACTGAGCCCTGCCTGGGCTCTTTCCATTCACACAAGTTTTTCAGAAACTATAAAGCAGCTTAGTCTGCATGTCAAGTGTAGGGTTTAAACCTTAAAAATCAGCACTGATGCCCTTTTATTGTGTGTGTAAAGGCTGTGGGAGCACGACCGGAATTTGGGCTAGAAGGCATGTAAGAGCCATAAATTTTTTATTTATTCTTTCTTCAAGAAGACAAATTACTGAATGGTGCTAGAATAGTAATCATAGAGTGGTTTGGGTGGAAACGACCTTAAATACCCCCTCATTCCAACCCTTTGCTGTGGGCAGGGACAACTTCCACTGTCCCAGATTGCTCCAAGCCCCATCCAGGGGTCTTGGACATCTCCAGGGTTCATGTTCTAAAGAGCTGAGTGTGTTTCTGTGATGTGATTCCACAGGAGCTCAACTTCCTCTTGACCACCCTGCCTCCCTCCGGCTGGGTGTGATGGCCATGTTAATACCCTGCTGTGTTAATTGTCTACAGCTCCAGTAATTAACAAGAAATGTCACCACTCTGTATCAGGAGTCTCATGCAAAAGCATTCTCTTTATTGCATTGGGAAATGGAACTTCCAGTCCAGGCTCTGGCTGCCTGAAGGCTCCACATTTTGTTTTTAAAAAACCTCGCAGTTAGCAAGAAAAGGACAGTTCTGTGCTTGAAGGTGTCATAATGATGGTTTTAACTCCAGACTCCACCTGGAATTCCTTGTTTTGGGATGGGTGAGCCTCTTTGGGGTCGCTGATAGCACTTCTTGTTGGTTTTTAGCCACGTGACACAGACGACGTCCTGGATGCATCCGGTCACGAGCGCGCTGAGCTTGCTTTGCTCCGAGGAGGAGGAGGATGGGATCAGAGACCTTCCCGGGCCCAAGAGCTGAGGACAGCTGTGCACAGAGAGTAGTTTGTCTGGTTTTAGTCCCTTATTGAGAAGATGCACAGGTTTTCATCTACCTACTTTCTAGTGTGATGTAGTAGTACCTGGTGACATTTCTCCCCATCAAGCTGGAGGAAGTTCTGCCTTTTTTGAGGTGGGTTTGTTGATGGGTGCTACAAAGGATGCAGGTGCCACAGGAGTCCTTAATCTGCCCCATTTTGGTGTGCCAGGGATCAGTCTCACCTTTGGGCCCAGTCGAGTCTTTTCATGATTTCCCCACAGACCCATAATTTCCCTGACCTGAAGCTGAATTTTCCAGGTCAGCTGAAATTTTCACATCTTTGAGCAACATGAGACTTACGATGGGACCACTAGTGGTATATTCCAGCTGATGGTTGACTGAGAGATGCAAAGTGAGGTGGGGTTATTGAACCAATGCTAGTGAGAATAATGTAGATGACTTAACTGAAAATTTTTATTTCTATGGGAGAAATCTGCAAATAAGTTTTGCTACTAGAAATTTAGTGATTTATTACAAATACTGGAGCCCTGATGACTTTTTAAACAAATACTTACTAAGATTGGTTGTTGAGCTTTAGAAAAATGTGTCTTTGATAAGTTGTCAAGTAAAAAGAAAGTTTTTGTAGAGGACATCATACTCTGACAACAATATGAGGCAATATGAAAATTATTCTACTTTTGTACTCTGCTAAACCGATACAGACACACATCAAATACTTCAGTGGAAGCTGTGAAGTTTCAAGTACAATGAAACCTGTGAAACCACCTCCAGGATCAGCAGAAATCAGTCACCTCCTCAGAACTGGTCTTTTAAGTAGAACAAAATCATTTTGTACACATCAGTGATGTTTTAAAGAGGATAAAGAAAATGACGGGGGGTGCTAGTGCAAGTTAATGAACAGGTTTCTGTGTACCTCAATAGCACAGGATATTTTAAATCTCATTATTCGCAGCACAATGCCTGATGTCAGCTTTGTCAAATGTATGATTCTGTGCTACATTTTTCTGGAGGCCCTTTTTGTGTGTGTTGTGTTTATAATGGTGGGTGTTACTAATGAATGAGACAGACCTGAACCTGCAGAAGCACTGATGGATTTGCCAAAGGCAAACTCTAACTCTGTGCTTCAGTCCAGGAGGGAGAAGGGGATTGTGGCAGGGGAGGAAGGCACAGGCTGCATTCACATTTTTTGAGGTCTGTCTCCAGCAGGTGTGGCATTGGAGTTAAGAATCCTTGTCCTCTGAGGAATGAATATCAAAACCAGACTCACTCGCATTTCTGGTGCCTGGACCACGCTCTCTGTCCTCAGCAGTGCAGAGCTGTGCCAGGTCAGGCTCACTGAAATGATTGATCCTTTTGAACCAAAATAATTCACCTTTTTTTGAAATCCAAGTCAGGCCTCTGAATAGCAGCCCAGTAATCTCCTGTGCTTGGCCTGAGAGCTGGAAAGCACATCACCAAATGTTCTTCCTGAAGCTCACAAAAGAGGCCGTTACAAGCTTTGCAGGAAGTAGATGTCAGGGTATATTGAATAAGCAAATAGGAAAAATTTGTTTGGTACTTTTAACTAGGTCAGACCCAAATTATCTGTGAATCTACACAGGTGGTGTGGATTAGGGAAAAAAAGCTTGCTCAGCAGACCCAGAGTAACTTACATTTCTAAGAAAACTTCTCCTAGCAATAACACATGAATGGTTTAGCCATATTTGCTCCAGTGGCTCCTGCATGCTCCCCAGCCTCCTTTGTGCTCCCAGAGAGCTCAGGCCAAAGGGACAGAGCATGTGCTTCAGTTTCAGGCTTGGACACTCCAGAAGCGTTTTTTATTTAAATCCCTTTTCTATGCCACAGACTCATGACCCACAGAAGAAATGTGATGTTCTGAATTCCTTGTGGTATTTGCTGTAGATGTAGTAGTCATTTGGATGCTTTATGACAGCACTTTCTGTTCATGCTTCAGTGATGTCCAGCCTGCACACGGATTCCAGCTTCCAGTTCTGCTCAGGAGAGGTTTGAGCCACCATTTGTCTCTTGCAGCCTCGATTGGTTCTGCTCGTGGCTTTGTGTCAGCCAGCTGGGTGCTCCAGAGGGGAGCAGCTATTTAGGGACAGGGACTGTGGCTCAGGCAGGCTCTGCATGAGCAGGGGCTCCATGGAGAGCAGCTCAAAGCTGTCCTTGTGTTGGATCAGCTGCAGGAGGACAGCCCTGCACATGCTGCCCTTCCCAGCCGTGCAGCCTGCTCCTGTCACTGCCACCTCCCACAGAGCCAGGTGTGGCACAAACCTGGACCCTCTCTCTCTTACAAACTTGCCTAGAAATTAAAGATGTTAGAAATAGATCTCTGCATCTCTTCAGCTGCTCCAGTGAGCGTTTCCCTCCTCAGATAATCCACCAGTTCACATTCGCCGGGGTTGAGAATACATTTTCTTACCAACAATCTCCAAATGTTCCAATCTATTTTTGTACACTGGCATACTTGTTTCCTAGGTTATTTCTCTTGATCTCCCCTTGTCTCTTCCTTTTAGTGAAATAGTTTTGTGAAAATTATTTTGCTTAAGCTGAACTATGTATATTGAGAAAATGGTTCCAGAATAACTTGGATCAGAATTTGTAAAAAGCAGTTGTCAAAATATGCAACACTGTAAACAGCAAATTTTAGTTTTTATTTCTGATTTTAAAAAAATAAGTGGAAAATATACTAAAGTGCATGTTATAGCCTTTAAATTAATAAAAATACACCTTTACATTGGAATGAATCTGTCCCACAAAACATTCTCCATCTCTTGAAATGCTGCTTTAGGAATGGTTTGGTTCATTTATTTAAGTCTCTTTCTGACACTCCTGAGATGTCTGGTGCCACTGAGGTAAGGAAAGGAGAATCCTTTAAGAAGAATATTTGTGGTTGTGGAACAGGCTGGGCTGTGCAGGGCTGCCTGTGGGCAAGGCTCTCCAGAAGCTCGGGAAATGCTGTTCTGGCTTGGCCTGTGAAATGTTTCATTTTCTGGGAACTGGTGGGATTCTTAACCCTCAGCTCAAGATACCCAGGACTCCAAACCAAGCTCCAAAATTCAGTGGCGTTTTTGCAAGTGCTGCTCCAAGTGACTTTTGTGTGGCTCTATTTTAAGTCAGCAGCAAAAATTTAAGTCTGCTCAGGAGCCTTTGTTCAGTTCTGTGCTCTGGCCCTTGTGTGTTACCAACGCTCCCCACTGCAAGGAGCAGCAGCCTGCAGGGAGTGAGCCCAGTCACACCAGTTCAGACTGGCACCTGTCAGCCCAGGCACTGGGGCCAGCTTTGCAGAGATGTTTAGCAGCTTAAACATGTCCATGGAGTTAATGGGAATTAGGCACCTAACCTACTTAGATGCTGCTATAAATGCTGCTAGGCATGTTTAGGTACCTAAATACCTTAGTAAATCTTTCCCCTGGCTGCTTGCAGTGATAGTGTACCAAAAATCAAATACCAGTGACTAAAGCCTCACCTCTGTCCTCTGTAACCAGATTTGCCTTTCTCTGGGAATTGTTTTCATGTAACACTAAAAATACCAGGCAGCTCACAGGTTGTACCATCCACGCTCTGCCTATATTTTCTGGTGGCTTGATTATTTATTGCTCATTCTAGATTTTTTCCACAAATAGTGGGTGATGTTGGCATGGATTTAATAGGTTGGTATTTTCACAACACTCATTTAAGATAAGTTATTTTATTACAAGATAATAGTATTGAATTCACTTCCCACAAAGATGAAATGAGTTTTGTATCATTCATCATTAAGTCAATAGAGTTGAAGAAAAAAAAAATGGCATGGGCCAAAGATCTGTTACAGATAGAGCCCCATGTTTCCCAATATGAAGCTGGGAAGTTGAAATCTGATAACCAATGCTGATTCTGTCCCCTTGGTACAGTATCAGTCAAACCCAAACTCATTAAAACTATCATTTAAAGAGGGTGGATAAAGAAGTCTTTATCCCTCCTGCTCCCAGGTATGTTTTGGGAGGTTGGTTTGTCCCCTGCAAATTCTGGCCATGAGGCCTTGAGGCCATGTTTGATCTGATGTCCATGATCAGGATCTCTATTTACAACTTCAGGATTAGCTGAGGTTAAATATGTGCAAGGTTAACTGCTGTCTAAGGGTATTTCCTTGCCTGTATCTTGCAGCTCAGGAATTCTCAGCACACCAGCCAGGACAGTGATGTGTTTGGTGTTTACAACAGTGCTTGAGACTCCAGAGAATTTAGTCCAGCATTTTTCCAAAGCACACATCAGCTGTGTTCTTCCTTCACCTTAAGAAGGATGTTGATAAATAGAGACATTGAACTGCAGCTAAACAATCCTTATTATTCACTGAGGGCTCCAACGAGGGAGCTTGCTGAAATGATCCCTCATCCTGATGAGGACAAATCCAGTTTCTCCAGACAGTCACTATGGGGAATTTGGTTTTGTTGTTAGGCTTCTTGGCTAAAAGCAAACCGTGAAAAATCAGTAGTTTTCCGGCTGTTTCAGATAAGTCACTATTTCACCCTGACCCCCAAAAGCTACACTCTGATCAGAAATGTCTTAATCTGCTCTCAAGTACCCTGCCTGCCAGCTACCCACAGTCAATATTTCCCTGTGGTCCAATTATTATTATCATCAAGAACTCTCCTTGCTCTTGTATGTGAAGACAACTCATTAAAACGTGATTGAAATGGAAAAAGAAATAAAATTACGTTTCTTGCCTGAAATAGAAATATAACAATAACAGTACTGACATGAAAAAGAGAAAGGATCCTAGGAAAGCAAAGCATTGGGGTTCCTGCTGATGTTTTCATTTTCGCTCCAAAGGCTGGTAAATGCCTTTCCAACCCCACTGTTCCTGAGAACAGCAGGAGCACGGGGCTCTCCAGGGACAGGGGAGATCTCAGGCCCTGGCTGAGCTGCACATCTTCATCTCCAGACTGAGCCACTGGGACCCATCGTTAGGGACTGTAATTAGTCACTGTGGGGGCTTCGTGTTCCAGGCCAAGGACAACTGCTCATCACTGATGGCATGGCATGAGCAGGAGCAGAGAGGCCCAGTAAGAACCTGCCTGGCACTCTCAGACCATATTACTCCTTCAATTAAATGCACAAGTGTTATAAATAATAAAGGTACAGAGGACCGGGAAATAGGACCTAACTGTTGAAGTATGGCTGTCTTGTTACCTGGCTAATTGAAAGATGCAACCAAAAGGAATCATTTTGGTACTAACTGAAAATGTGTAAATGCAATTAATCTCCTCTTACTCCTTTCTCTGCTCACCTTTGGGAATCCCAGTCCGGTCCCTTGAGCCTAAATTCTCCATGGATGTGCTTAACCCATTCTGGCTGCAGATGCTGAAGCAGCATAGTCCTGCAGGCTCTGCTGTTTCCAATAACCACTTAGAGTCCTGCAGGGAACGATACAAAAGCCAAAAATGAAGTCAATAGTAAATGTTCACTAACAGGAAAACTCCTGTGGCTGGCTGAGGATAACAGAAAAGTGTTTTATTGCTGTGCTCAGAGGTTGTTTGGTACCTGAAGTCTGTTTCAGACCAGGTTTGTAATTGTTGCTTGTCCTGATGTTTTGGATACACAATTTAACCCACTTACAGGAAACTGGAGGAAGAGGCCTTGGTAATTTCACCACATTCATAAAAATGCAGGTTCTCATTTAGAAGAAAACTCGGTAGCCACCATGACTGAAGTTTTGAGCAGCACCAGTGGCTGCTCCCATGGGGCTGTTCTGGGCCGGGGACACTTGCCTGGGGCACAGGGGGAATTAGCAATTCAGCTTCTGATGTGGCTGAGGGAAATTACAGCTCTCCAGGTAAGGAGAAGGATTGAGTTCCTTTTTTTGCTATAGCCAGAAGAGAAAGCCAAAGGCTCTGGGGCTGGAGTGAGGACAGGGGCACCCTGCCAGGGGCAGCACCACCTCCCTGAGCTTGGGAGCTGGATCCTAGGGAGTGTTACCAGGGAAGCTCTTCCTTGCTCTGACAACTTTTAGCTTATTGTAGTGGAAAGCCCTCAATCCAAAAAACCAGTATGCTCTGCAAAGGCACCGAGCAGCTCCAGCTGCAGGCTGAGAGGTGAACGAGCAGAGATGTGCAGAGCAGGCTGTCATTCCTGGCCAAAGCCAAGGCCATGGCTCAGCCTTCTCCCTCTGTGCCCACTGCACCCAGAAATTGTTCTTGGATCCATCCATCTACCCAGTTCTGATCGTGATCCCTCCCCTGGAGCAGAGCAGTGCTCAGCTCATTCTCTCTGTCCCTACCACGTTTCCAAGGGAAGGACTGCAGCTCTGACAGCTCCCAAGTGGGTAAATTGAGTTTGCAGTAATCCCAAATACCTGAGGTAAGAAGCACAGTTCTGCCATGGAGGCTGAGGGCTTTAAAAGCAGGGAGGCACAGGGACTCAGATGGATGTACGTGCCTCATGTCATGTGTCTGCCAGGGCTGGAGCCTAACTGGATTTCACAAATGTGACTTCTGTTCCTCTTGATCACAAAACCAAATTAAACCTCAAAAAGTTTTGAATAAATCCATACCTGAAAGTTTGCCTCAAAAAAAAAGAGTCTCATTCCAGCTCCTCCTCTGCCTCAGCAGGGAAGCAAAATGAAAACTTCAGAACTATTGCTTTAAAACAAATAAGAAGAGAAGCAGAGCACATCCAGCAGATCTGAATTCCTGGGTGCACTGAATAAAATCAGTCATGTGATAATGATGGGATTTTCTAGAACACCTTTTAGGCATGCAATTTCTGCATTAAATCTATTCAGATGTCCCTAGAACATCTGCTTCTTCTATAAAATGGGAGTAACAGCCAGTTTTTACAGTGCACTGACAGCTACAGATAAAAGCCTGGTAATTGCTAGCAGGAACTACTGCCTAACCAGAGATTTTCTTCAAAGTTAACCTGACAAGATTTTTAAGACTATTGTACATGATAGCCCTGTGCCGGTTCACACAATTTCGGGAGGTGGAGTACGTGTTAAAATTGTCGATAACAGTGGGATTCAAACAGATTCCAACCTCTCTTGAAGGCAGATCAGACGCGGTTGATGCCTGGAGCAGCAGAGGGAGCACAGCAAATCCCCAGATTTGCTGTTAATGTGACCTAAAATCAGTGGGAGCTGCTGTAGCACGTGGGTGCCATGGGCTGCTCTGCCTCGCTTCAGGGAGACACCGAAACACCTGCTAAAACCCTGGGCAGCCCCGAAAGAGAGGAGCCATTTATAGGCACTGCCCGGGAAGATCCACAGCTCTGCAACAACACGGTCCTGGCAGCTTTTCATCTCCTCCCTCTCTGCCTATGTTTATTCATGAGTCAGGGTGCAGGGAAGATGAAAAGGCTGCTGGCAGACTTCTCCCCGGAGTCTCCACTTGAAATGGTACCACATTTCCAGGGAAGCCTCGCTTGTGCTCCCAGCAAGGCTGATCCTCACGGGAACGCCGTCATTCCTCTGCAGCTCTCAAGGCAGGCAAACATTGTCTTTATTGTCCATGCACTGAGGTGCAAGAAGTCACTAAACCTCATCTGCTTTGGTGAGATCCAGAGCTGCAGTGAGATTTTGCTGCTCTTGAAAAACCCAATATTTTGATGGATTTGCCCGGTGCCAGGCTGTCCCTCTGGTCTTTACAGCAGCCACTTGAACAGCTGTAAAACAGCACCTAAAAACCAAGGGACTGCAGGCACACAGGGCTCGAGCAGAGCAAGTTCTGCTACAGAAAACCCAGCTGAAATCTTTCTTTGCAAAAGGGAATAGCAGCTAGTGGAACAGAAAAAACAATTCCATGCGTGAATGAAAGTGACATTAGGGAGGACTTCTGAGCTCAGAATAGCTCCTGCCATCACTGTCACAGCCTCACTCCGTGAGCCAGGGACAGGCTGCCAGGGTGCTCGATTCTTGTAGGCAAAGTCCTCTGCCTGGAGCACCTGCAACCTGGAAAATCAGTCTAATTCTTGTAATTTTGAGGGGAAGAGTTAAAAATATCAAAGCCTTAGACTGACTTCCAAAGGAACTCAGTGGAACTCTTAAGTAAATCAGTCTCACCTACTGAAAACACAGAGTAATCAGGGTGTTTTCTGGTAGGACAGCATCTCACAGTCTCCCTGTCCGAGGCTGGACCCACAGCAGCCACGTTCATCACCTGCTCCAAGGGGCTGAGAGTGGCTCAGCTCTCAACAACCACCAGCACCTGTCAGGATCAAACCCCCCAAATTCAGCTGGGATCCAAGCAGTTCGATTTTCCTATGAGGAGCAGTTGTGAGAGGGTTTGTGCAGAAATCTGCAGTAACTGAGGTCGATGCTGATGCTGTTACTGAGCAGCTCAGTGAAGGGGTTTGAGAGATGAAAGGATGTTACTGTGAGGTTCAGAGAAATCTAATGTACTGCTGTAAGACTTCTTATTGGAAACAAGTACCTAGGTGGCTGCTGTGTACAGGAGGTTTGCAACCTGTCAGTGTCATAACAGACTTTGTTACCTTATATATATAAGAAATCACACAGTTAACTCTGGCAAATCCTCACCTGGCATACAGGTGTTACCCTCGTAAGAACTCCACTACCTGCTCCTACAGGAAACAGGGACAAAGAGAGAGAGAGACAACACTGATGAAAACTCAGTGACTTGTCCAAGGTCATTCAGCAAGTGGTGGCAGGGGCTGGAGAGCTGAGATCTGGTGCTTTTGCCCCTGCACTGAACTGTCTCAATAAGTGAAGGCTTCAAATCAAGTGTAAAGGTTTAAATTATAAGAAAATTGTATTCTTCAAAAACAGTAGTAAAAAAAATGGTTTCTAACTTTTTTATCTCCTGCTCAAGAAAATAAAAATAATAAGACAATATGAGCTTCTTGCAGAAAGGACAGGTTTTCCAGGAAAGTATCTACATAACAGAATAGTTAACAAGTCACTTAGATAATGACTAAGATAAAATAATGATGCTGGATGTCTGAGCAAAGCAGCATAGAAATGTTCCAAGAATCTTGTCTAGAAGTGTGCAGCAGCTGACGTTTTGTTTCTGTTGCATGAAAACTTCTTGGCCATAGAGGCATCGCCCTGCTCGATGGCTCCAGGACAAAGAGGAAGGAGTTCCCCAAGGAGAAACACAATCCCCGAGTTGTACGAGCACAAATGCAGAGCATTGTGAGGGGCTGATTGTGCTGAATGGAGCCAGCGGATGGGATTCGGTATCCATGGTAGCTGAGGAGGTGACTCATGGCACCACTATAAATACAAACCTGCCTGCAAAGAGCACACTCGAGTAAAATCTGCATTTGTACTGCACAAGAAGCTTGAGACTCCTCTTCTCCCGGCGTTCGCAGTGCATCCGTCAGGATGAGATACTGGTGTGGAACAGGAGAGACTCCACAGTCGCCCTGCTCTGCCTCCCCTTGTTTAAATTATGCTGCTGATGTCCCTCAGCACCTGGTGCTGGTGGCACTCAGGGACATCGCACCCCGGCAGTGGCAGCACACCCCGGCCTGAGGGAGGGATCATGCCATGCCGTGAGGGCACCAAGGCAGGGAGGGAACACGGCTGGGTGCAACTGCAAGGGCTCAGCTTACAGTAATTCAGAATGGTTGCTGCACTCAGGAACAAGCCACAGGCACGGGCTGTGCCACTCAGAGTGATGGCACAGGAGCAAGAGGAGGCTGCAAACGGGATAGACATTAAACAGCTGCACACCTCCTCATTGGGATCTCCCCTGGGACGGAAGAACACACCACTAGACTATCTGCAAGTTCCTAGAAGGAATCGCAGCCCTCGTAGAGACATCAGGCAGAGCTTTGCTGGCAGCCTGGAATTCGCATCAGCAAATAGTTTTAGATGTTTGCGCTTGGAGAGGAGACTGCAACTTGCCTGCTTAGGAAAAAAATGAAAAAGGAAAAAAAAGGCAGCCTCTCCAAACTGAGAGAAGTGCCATTTGCTTCGGAGCTGGGGAGCTCAGTGCTCCTGGGGCGAGTGCAAAGCCGTCTGTGGGTTTCAGACCAAGCTGCTCCCCCGGCCAAGGGAACGAGGGTGAAAACGCCCTCCCGCTACTCCTGAGTAGTGATGGATGAGTGGTGATGGATGTGAGTGAATCAGTGGGGAAAGAGAGCTGCGTCCACGGCTGCTCTGCAGTCAGAGGTCTTTAAGAGACAGAAATAGGACTTTTAAAAAGTATTATACCGAGTTCTTAACGATTTTTAGGATGCACAAATAACTCTCTCATTACAAAAACCTTCTTCTCTCTGCGTCTTTAAATATCCCCCGGCTTGGTGAAGGTGGGAAAAAAGTCAGAAAGCTGATTTGGTTCAACACTTTGAAAAATGCTTTGAAAAAAATAGAGATAGACAAGAACAAGCACTTCCTCTCCATTCAGGGTCACAAAGCAGATGAAATCTCACTGCTCTGGAAATTTTTGCAGGTGTTATTGTATGGCTCGAGAGTCTGATAAAATGAAAAGATAATCAAATTGGAATCCCATTTGTATGTACCTTTTGTAAGATTAGCAATTTCACAGTATATTAATTTTTTCCTAGATTAGTTTAAATGTGTAACAGTCCTTGATTTAACAGAGCTGCATGGGCAGACAGTATTTCAACATTGTGAACATCTGTTCTGAGTTACCAAAATTCCAGCTCAAAAACAAATATTTCCCCTATAAATCAACCCAAACATTATTCTGAGTGTTGTAACAGATGCAAAATGATTCTGGCTCCCTCTGCTCTGTGGTTTGGCTCTTTCTTTAAACTTGATGTGAATATATTTATTTAAACACTTCAAGAAATACACATCTGAAATGGCTATTTAAACTTCCTTGGAGTGTGTCTGATGTTAGTTCAACGTTTATGGTCAGTTGACAGACTGCCTCATTAACTACAGATTCTATCAATTAGTGTAAGCTCTGGTTACAACTTTGCAGATAAACCTGTTCTGGAGCAGCACTTAAAGTCCCACTCAAGTGTTCTGAACACTTCAGCCCAACAGCACAGAACAGATGAACCTGAGTTTGTGAGAGGGGCAGGGTTTATTTTGGGCTTTATATTCATTCTGTTCTGGCCTGTTCCAGTGGGCTCTTTGCCCCCATTGTTACTGCTGCTGGTCATCTTTCATGAGCTAAATGAATCAGAAGAGGTATTGATTTAGCTGGCATAAAGAAATGAGATTTGTTTACTAAACATGAAATTTGGAAAGAGGCTTTGCAAGAGGGTTCCCAGCTAATGGTCTGAGTATGTGAATAAAAATGTTTACTTAGGCAGAAGCAGCAATTCCGTACTTTGAGGTGTTTAATTGCATTAAGCTTCATCTGAGCAACTGGGATTCAAGGGTTTTTTTAATAGTTTATATGTAACAGCTCAGCCAGACAAAGAGAGAACTGAATTGTGATACCATAAATAACTACAAACTCCTGTATAGAGAAAAGTACTTTTGGTTCATCCCTCCTTGCACAAAATACCCTTTGGGGGCAGAAACAAGGCTGTGCTTTGAGGATGATGTTTTGGAGTTGTTAATAATTTTCTGTCTTAAATACCCGGAGAAAAACAGTGTGTGTGGACTAAATATAACCCTGCCTTTAGTACTGGTTGGGAAATGGGAGTCCCAGGCCAGTTTTCTCCCACAAACAGTGGGAACACGTGGGCCACAGGGAGACAGGAGGATGGCAAAGGGAGCACTGCAGGACCCAGGAGTCTGTGTCAGTCAGTGGAAACCACACAGGCAGTTCAGCCGTAAGAACCTGCATTTTTCCCCTGCAGGGGTGCCAAAATTGTTAGGAAGTTGAGGGCCACATTTTCCAAAGGCAATTTGTTAATTAAGGCATAACAGTAGAAATACCAGGCAGCTGCGGATATGTAAACCTGCATAAAAATGTGCATTTTGTTCAACATTTCTATTTGTAAAGAGATCAGAACCCATTCTATATGCAGTAGGCTACATCCTTCTATAGCATTATACATTAGCTTTATATATTGTTAATTAGACCTAATTTAGGCCTCGAAAAACTCATTAAAATTCTGATTAGTGCTGTTGGCAAGCAGCCATCTAAAAAGCCTCTACTTCTTTCTTTGATAAGTTTGAAGCTGCTATAACAAACAGTAAAAATAAGATCACAGCCTTCTTTCTCATGCCAATCAACATAATGTATTCTCCAGGTCAAAGTCATTTAACAGAAAATACAAGAGGAGGACATCTTTATTTCCCTGCATGGATGCTGTCAGGTAGCTATAGAAAATTATATATTTATGCCCTTCGGCAATTAAAAAAACAAACAAACAAAAAAACCCAAACCCAAGAAACTTGTTATGAAAATGCCAGTTGTAAGCCTTTAAAAGCAAGTTACTCTGCAACCAATTAAATAAAGGGGGTTTTTTTAAAGGCTTTAAATATTAATGGAAATAAAAATATTACAAAGCTGGTTTAATATTAAAAAAGTTGTCTGATATTTTCTGCATAACTTTCTGCCTGATGCTTTCCATACAGCTTGTAGTCTAAGTGCCTGGCCAGGAACACATACAGGCAAGAATATCTTTGGTCCAAACACAGTAAATTATGCACCCACATTGCTGCAGATCAGAGCAGATAACTTTAAAAGAAATCATGGCATTAAAAAAAAAAGTCAAAGGCAGAATAAAGCAACAAACAATAGCAGGGCTGCTCTGTTTCCTTGTGCCTGTGTATGTTGAGGGGTTGTTATGATACAGCTGCCAGCTATCATTGTGCTCATCTCAATTAACTTCAACTTTTCACTTTAGTGCAGAAAAACTTTACAAAGCTGAGCACTGCTTGAAATGGCAAACATGAGGTGTCTCTTTCAGCGTACTTTGTGTACATCTGTCCTCGCACGAGACACAAGCAATGAGCCTGGGCTTGCAGAGGAGCCACCAGGACTCGGCAGAGCTGCAGACTCCAGCAGAGGAGAGGCAGGAGGGCTCTGATCTGTCCCTCAGAGCACAGTCCCAGCTGCTCCGTCCTGAGTCGCCCTGGACACTGGTAAGACAAAGCCAACATATGGTTTTGGGAAAATACCACCTTTTCCTTGTGATAAACACCCAGCCATGCCACTGAAATCCAGCTTTGGGATGCTCTCTATCAATAAACCTGGTTCTGGGTTGGAATATACATTTTGAAAACATCCAGGTTGCTAATACTCTATTTTTCCAAGCCTTTTAAAACTGTAATCTTTAGAGGTCTAATCAGACTTTCTGTATCAAATAAAATAGGGAGATACACACACACGGAATCCAGGGTGCATTTGTCTCTTAAGACAGTGTTCAGTTTCTGTGTTGCATTGATATTTGCATAAGTAGGTTTCCAAAAACCTGGGAAGCCTGGTAGGCTGCTATTTAACATATTCTGATATGATATGGCAACTAGTTTCCAGTTGAAATTCCTGATGAGAGATTTAAATAGAATAAAATGGGCCATAGGAGAGGTGGTAATTTAGCAGAATGCCCTGGCTGGGGGTATCTGGGGTACCCAGGGAAGGGCACTGTGGGCTGGCAGCAGTGTCAGGAATCTGCTCAGGTACTCCATGGAACTGAGAGGGAGAGTGCATTAAAAAGTGGGGGAAAAGAACACCCCCAGGCTCATCAACAAGATTTAATGAATCTAAACCTGCAGGACAAACTGCATACAGTTAATAATGTGCATTTCTGCACTACTTGCTGCTGTTACAATAATTCTTTCATGAGGAGACATAGAATGACTTTAATGCCTTTACATTTAGAAGCCTGATTTTTGTCTGCAGGAATTCTCCCAGTCTTCCACAGAAGGTCAGGCTTTCCTGCCAAAGATAAGAAGGGTTTATCACATTTCTGGGTTCTTAATAATTTAAACCCATAGGATTAAGAACTGTTCTTTCCGCATTTTGTTTTTTCAAGAGGGAAACCCGGGAGCAAGGTGGAAGTCACAGAACTAATCACAGAAAGAAATCCCAAGCTTAGGGCAGTCTAACAAGCCTGAAGCCCAGGGCAGCAATCATTTCAGTGACTTTGAGAGAGCTCGTTGGAGAGCACGGGTTTGCAGTATCAAGCTGTACAGATCCCGAGCTGATAAGCCTATGCATGCGGAATTCTTCAGGCGAAATTCTGCCCGACCTTCCCCAGCACCGTGCCTCCGGCAAGCTCTCTGAAAGCAGCCATTTGAAGTCAGAGAAATCTGGGTCATTGACTTCAATAGAAACTCTGATTAAGGAGGGGGTGATGCTCAGCTCCTGTACCTTTCACTCCTCCCTTCTGCTGCAGCTCTGCCTGGGGATGGGCTGTTTTATGCTTTGCTCATGGGTGCTCTTCTGTCTCCAGTAAAACTAATGCCAAATTCCAAAATCAAACAGCCTGAGCATGTAAGAACAGCTATTTCTAAACTGTCTTTTTGCAGCACGCAAGCCAAGAGTGAAAAAGGAAGAGGAATGGAGTGCAGAGGAATAAACGGAAGGATCAAGTTGTTTTTCCCACTGGCACCAGCTGGGAGTTGTCCTTATTCAGGGGAAGGTCTGGCTGCAAAACGGGCCAGTTACTCCCTTATCTCTCCTCTCAATCCTGTTCTGTCATCTGGCTGCTTACACCTACTGGGCCTAAATAATTTGCCAAGGCACGGAGGGCACGAGGTGCCTGGAATGGCCTTGAGAGTCTGGTTAATGCTTTAAGAGGGGAAGGTTGCTTTAAAAAGCAGAGTGGAGTATTTGTTCCAAAACTGTAGTCATCACTGAGAGCCACACTTACCGAGTTCAAACCAGGTCAGCTGCCCAGGCAAGAACATGTATTTGATCTACCCTGTCACGGTAAAGGCTGCCTGTAAACTTTGGCAGAGAAAATTATTAATCTTTCAACTCACAGCATATAAGCAACGACTAGTCATACCTATTTTTCTGAGAACTGAAATGGCTTTTGGAACCACCCCAGATTACTTAAGAGAAGTTCCTCTGCCATCACCCAAAAGCAGTTCCAAACCTGTCTCTCCCACATTCAATTAAACTTAAAAAAAAAAAAAAAAAGGCGGGGGCAGCTCATGGTTCACTCAACAGGCATTTTTCGTCTTGTGAGGAGCCCCAGCAGCTCTCTCAGCTGCACCCCGTGGGGACAATAAACATCCATTTTTCAGTAATTCAGTGCTGTGCGTAGCGGCTTTCACTTGGAAAGTCAAGTGAGGGCTCTGGCCAGAATCTCTGTGGAGGGGAGGGAGGTGGGGGGCAGGCATTGCTCCTCGTGTCTCTCGACCTTCTCTTCAAAAGCTGCTGCTTTTCAGCTCATTTGGGTGTGGGTATCTGAGAGTTCTCCTGTGGCTTTTCATGGCCGTTTTCGTTCTCTGCGTCACATAGCTGGAAATGCACTGCCTTGCGAGGCCAGCCCGGGAACTTGCACTGCTTTGGGACAAATCCGAACTAAAACAAAGGCTGAATCATGGGCCTCTTCAAATTCTCTCCTGTTTGTTTTTGTTTGTTTGTTTTTTGTTTGTTGTTGTTGTTTTGGTGGGGGGCGGTTTTGTTGTTTTGAGGGGCGGGGGGTTGTGCATTTCACTCAATCCTTTCACCCATTGTTTTGGCTCCCCAAGGGCTGAGGTGGAGATCCACTCAGTGATGAGCCAGTGGGTATTTAAGGTACTGTAAACCATTTGCTTTTTCAGTCTGTCCTGTGCCTTGACCCGAACACCTGTTCTGCATTATTTATCCTCTCCATCTTGCAGCTTGTTCCCTGCCTGCCTACTTTTGCAACTCTTTTCTCCAGAAAGAACACATTTAACAGAGGAATGAACTGACAGTAGCAGTTCAGCTGTGACCATACAGATACCTGACTTGAAGCTTTGCTTAGGTTTGAGAGATTTCTCACACTGTACATGGCTCCCATTTAATCCCGAGACAGAGAAAAGTCTGGATTCTTCAGACCAGTCTATATTTAAATACACACAGAGTTCTAGATCACAAGCTGACTGTACAATACCTGTCTCCCAGCAAGGGAGTGGGTGTCTCTCCATCTATCAGCAACCATATTTCTGCTGAGCCATGATTACTGCATCGTCTTCCTGCCCCACTTTTATCCATGTTTATGGAGAAAATACTGGTAGGTCCCTTGGAACATATTGGTCAGCTGGATCCCTAAAAAACCACTTTCACTCCAGCTTTCTGTACCAGGAAAAAAACTCTGCAGTCATGTTTCCAGGACATATTTCAGAACAGAATTCCCAATTTCCATTAGAGGCTATGCCAAGGCAATGTGTAGAAGGGGAACTGCTGTAAAACAGTGGAGAAAATGCATCTCATGAACCATGCTGGAAATTTTTACCTAACACCTGCAGCCCTGCCTTTGTAAAACGCGTTTAAAATAACTTGAAGCGGTGAAGGAGGGGGGCGGGGGGGGAAGTAG
>WEKY01053599.1:54709-86765 GCA_013390045.1 Picathartes gymnocephalus
CCTGTCCCGCGGCCCCAGCGCCCCTCACCACCGGCGCCCGGCCCGGACCCGCGCCCGGCTCACCCGCGCCGCGACAGCGGCCACAGCAAGGGAGAAGGAACCACTCGCCGCGCAGCTGCCCCCTCGGGCCCCCTCCCCGCCGCCGCGGGCAGCCCCCACCGACCATGTCGCGGCCGCTCCCGCTGAACCCCCCGTTCCTGCCGCCCACCTACGGCGTGCTGAAGTCCCTGCTGGAAAACCCGCTCAAGCTGCCGCTCGCTCACGAAGACGGTGAGGCTTCCCCGGGACCCTTCGCAGCGCGCCCCGGTCCTCCCGTCACTCGGGGTCCGCGGCATCGCTTTCCCTTCTTCCCTCCGCTCCCCCCCCGCGCGGGGTGCTGCCCTGGGGATGGAGCCCCGGGAGGGCTCGCTTGGGGCGCTCTGCGGGGAGCGGCGGCCGCCCCGGCCCGATCTAACGGGACGCGCTCGGTGCTCCCATCGCCGGTCCTGGAGAATGGACGCCAAGGGCGCTCCTCGGGTAAAGGGGGCCGGGATCTCCATCCCAGCCCCCACAACAAACTGCTCCCGGCCCCGCGTCCCCCGGTTCAACGGGAGGAAGTTGCGGCTTCCCTGGGAAGCGGAGGCAGCCCGGGAATACCCGCACCGCGTATGGCGAACGGATCGAGCGCGCACCAAAAGCAGAAACCGAGGGAAGGTCTGGCAGTTCCTGTCTCCTCGTCTTTACGAGTTCCACTGCCAAGCGACTCGCAGGATTTCACCGAGGCTGTTGTATGAGGTTAAAAATGCTGCGAAGGCTTGGTAGCTGACAGGAAGCTGTATGAGTTCAGACTCTTGCAGATCTTACACAGAAATCAGGCGTTTCCCTTATAAAACGCGCATTGAAATCACTAGAGGCTGTAGAAATGAGGGAGCCTCAGTTTAACTTTTTCTTTGCTTCTGCCTTTGAATATTTTGCTGCCTTTTGTGCACATCAAAACCGTGTTCTGTCAGCCTTTGCCACTGTACGTTAGTAACGTTCAGAAGTGCAGAATTTGAGGACTACTTTGCTTGTGCAAGAACTAGCAAGATCGGGACCTTAGCTTAGAAGAATGACAGAATTCCAGGAATTTTAGGCAAAGACTGTTCCTTTTCAACAGAATACATCAATAGCTGCCAGTTTGCTGGAATACTTAAATGTTAACTTTTAAGTTTGTTGAGTACTTACTGAAACTGACATTCAAAGCTATGCATGGAGTGGAATTGTTAACTAAAAACAAAAATGTGGTTGCATCCCACAAAGGTGCTCAGTGATGTGACCCCTCAATTCTCTTCCAAATAGAGTCAAAGGAGTTAGTTTTTTGAAGGGGAGATTCCTTTCTTACACCTGAGAGTACAGCAGAAATAGTGGAAATAATACTAGCTAATGTTTTAATTACTGAGCTCTTACATGTTTATTATGTGTTTTTGTTTAAGCATTCGGTAAAGAAAAAGACAAAGAGAAGAAGTTAGATGATGACAGCACCGGTACCACAGTCCCTCAGTCAGCTTTCTTGGGTCCGACATTATGGGACAAGACACTGCCATATGATGGAGACACTTTCCAGTTGGAATACATGGACCTGGAAGAATTCCTCTCAGAAAATGGCATTCCACCCAGCCCAAACCAGCACGAGCCTAGCCCACACCAGTCAGGTCTCCAGCAAGCTACCTCAGCATCACCTTCTGTCATGGACCTCAGCAGCAGGGCTTCTACTTCAGTCCATCCAGGCATGGTGTCGCAGAACTGCATGCAGAGCCCGGTCAGACCAGGTAAATCAGCCCTTAGAACTTCCCTGTGGAATCTGGCATGAGCCCCTCCTCCTCACTGTAAATCACTGCTTCTCCTCCCTGTGCTGCTGACAGGCAGCTTAGAGCCCAGAGGATTCCTGTCACTCACACTCCAGCAAATAAAAACTATAGCTCCAGTTATCACTAAGCTGCTCAACCAGGATTTTTGTTTAAATTATCTAAGGAAAGCTCTGGGAATTCCAAGGAAACTTGGCTATCTTAGTTGGTATCTTAGCTATTAGCAATTAAAAAGACCACAGACAGAATGGCATAGATGCCACTATGTTAAATGAGCAGGGAAAAGGACTGTGAAAGAGAATATTCCTTCAGCCAGTATTTGATGTGAGAACACAGGAGTGGGAAGTTATTCTGGAGTTAAAGGTTAATGCTTCTTACTTGAAATTTTGGCCATAATCTTACTCTCTACTGAGCAAAGTAAAATTTGCCGCAGGAACTGAGTTTTGGAACAACCTTATAATCTTGCTTAAATTGGCATAAACTGAGTGTAACTCTGACCTGAGTTCATAACTTGCATCTGTAGTCACCTTAAGCTTAAGAAAACACCATGGAGTCCAAGGCCTGGTTGTAATGCACAATTCCAGCCCATCTGATGTCAGTGGAAGTTTTCTATTATTTTATTAGCACTTGAGATCATCCCTTTAGAGACACCAGTCCGAATCCAGAGTAACTGCTCTGGCTTGACACCAGCATGGCTGAGATCATGGGCAGTGGAAGAGTGTCAACACTGAAGACTGGGAAACATAGAGCTTTGGCTTTTTCCTTAAAAAAACCCCAAAAAACTAGTGACTCACTTACTGTGCTCTTCTGCTCACACGAGGTGTGCTAGAGCAAAGTGTGCTCTTGGCAGCAGGAAACCACTCCTCTCCCCTCTGCTTGATCATTTGCCACGCTCAGCGTGCAAAGTCATTGTCAGAATCATCTGATAAGGAGGCAAAATAAATAAATAGAGGGGCAAAAGTTGTGGAGGAGGATGAAATAGAAATGTCTTACCGGTCTGCAAAGTTCTTGTCTCGTTAAAAAGAAATAAAACACCCCCCAAAGTTCCCCAAACCTGTCAGCAGACTCCTTGGCCCCCCCATCAGAAGTGTGTGTTTAGTCATGGATTTTATTTACTTACTTTTACTTTGCGTGGCTTTGACTTTGCTTTGTGTTTCAGTTTCAAGGCTTTTCATGGTTAACTAATAACTTATAAGGGTGTCTAAAGTTAAAATATATTTGGAGTAGGCAAGAGCAGAACATGAAACCCGTTGCTTTTTCTGAGCCAGCTTTAAAAATAGTGCATATGTGCTACACTGTTTTCTGTCACTTGTGCACACACAAAATTAAAAGCAGATAATCTGTCCTCATTCTGTTTTTTTTTTTTTTTTTTCAGAGGAGCCTGGTAGTAAGCCAGGCTTTTAATGATCTCCTGTCAGAATTTATTTGTAATCAGCTATCTGTGTGACTTTCTAACTCATTGATTTTTTTCAGTTTTTCCTGAGCACTTTGCAGCTCAGGGTTACCGACTTACCTCACTGTGCACTTTTTTTACTGTTGTAAAGGACGTTATGTCTCTTGGGGTAGGATAAAACATCTAAATTTGCAGGTATTTTTCTAACATGATCTTAGCTTAACAAGAATTGAATTTTTTTGTTAAATGTATTTTTCGTTTTTTTTTTAAATGGAGCTCATTTCACTTCTTAAATAATATTTTCTTGTCCCCCATTACAGATAGGAACTGTGACTTAATTAATAGTAGTCTAGTTTTTCATCAGGTCGTTGAAATTTTTATGTGTTGTCATGTGGAAATCTTTCTCTGACAATCAGCACTGAAGAGAAGATCATCTCACTGTTTAGCATTTGAGCATGTTTGAGAATATAACGGCATTTTTTTTTTAATTTAGTAAAAGTAAAAACGAGCATTTAAGCGGTGTCATAAAAGGGCCAAGGCAAATGTTCTGCTTTGAAATAGGGAAGTAAATGTTAAAATCATTGTAATGGAGCCTGTTAGTTAATATATCTTAAGATATTTAAAATAGATTTTTTTTATTGTCACATAAAGAAAGGTTTTTAATTGGTGTGAGCTATCATTCCAGTCAGCATGGTGTTGTGATTTGTGTTACTGTAATAAAGCAAAGAACAAGTAGTAGGAAGTATACAATTTCAATACAAATTAATTCCATGTGATCTTACTACTTTCAGGAAAACTGAATGTTTGAGGTGATAGTACTTCTAAAAACATTTCATTGGTGCGTTTCCTGAATTTTGCCTTGCAGTGGGAGCTCGTTTGAGTGTGTGGGGCTAGAGGAGGGCTCCCAGCCTGTGCTGCTCCTGTCCCTCTTTAAGTGGCTCTGCGGGGTTGGCCCCGGGGGTCACAGCTGCCACCCTGGCTGTGCCCTGCCCGGGGTGGGGACATTGCCCCTGCACGTGGAGCCCCGGCTGTGACGCTGGGATTCAGGGATGGTCCGTGGCAGAGCATGAGGAGATTTCATTTGGTGCGTGTGTTCAGCACAAGCCTCATCTGTCTGTGGGAGTGAGTGATGTTGCCCAAACGTGTTTTGTGCTGTGTCTGGAAGAGATCAGGAGATGTGCGCTGGCATTCCCTGAATGTCATCAGGCTCGGCAAAGCTGTGCTGACCCTGACCGTGGGCATGACATTACCAAAATCCTCACTGATTTTCTTTCTCCCCGCTAAAAAATGTAATGGCAGCAAAAAGGATCTGTATGAATATAACTTAATTCCATATTTCCAGCTCGGATTGTCTCATCAATGGAAAGATGTTTAGGCTCACCAGTTTATCATCTGCAAAGAACAAAGCAAGCACCTACTTCCCATACATTTCTGTTTAGGGAATGTAGTTATAGAAATTTCTGGCTTTGTTTTGACAAGGGACACAGGGTAATGACTTGCAAGAATGAAACATGTATTTGTCTTTCACAGTGCTGATTTTATTAATAAAAATAGTATTTTGATTTATTTTAGCATTGCAGACCAACATTCATTGTCATGTGTAGGTGCATCTAAAACTTTTGTTTTGTCTTGGTATTGGATGCTGGTGTTGGTAGGTTGATTGAAATCTGTGGTCTCCTCAGAGAACAGTTTTCAGATTTTTATGAAGCTTTTAAAGTAACCCATTACTGCAAACACACTCTTGTTGTTCTTCATCTGTTGCACACCTCATGGAGTCTTTTGGTGGAATGTAAATCTGCATTTAAATGCAGAGTCCTTAAGGAAATAAATTTGGGGTAATTTTTAGCTGTTTGTATGTAAAGGGAGGGTGTATATTTTGCAGGTAACTAGCTGGTTGTTGCCTTTTACCTGGCTCTTTTCCCTGTGTAGCCCTGATGGAGGTGGTTGGGGCAGGTACTGTAAAGGATTGAAAGATGTGAATTAGAAAAGTATCAGCTAGATCTGGCAGAGAATCCTAACTGGAAGGTTTTGGGGGTTTTGTGGTTTAGATCTGAATTTTCTGTTTGCTACCCAAAGCCTTAGATGTGGGGCTGTGTCACAGGGATAACCAGGTGTTGTTTCTGCCTTGCCCCAAAGGAGGACAGGGCTGTTGGGGGCTCAGAGAGAACTCCCTCCTTCTTTGTTTTCTCTGATGGTGGTTTTCTGTCTGTGTCACCTGCATGGCTGGGTGCCTTAGACTACTTGCCAAAGATTATTTAAGGAAAGAAAAAAAAAAGAAAAACAAACTTTGTAATCCAATGCAGAAATATACCTATGTGCAATATCTGCAAGTCTTGACTTAAAAAAAAAATTAGAGGCACTTTAATCAAAAAGCTGAGAATTGTTTCAATGTGAAGTGCACTTACACCTCACACCCGAAAGAACAGAAAGATTTCTATGAAAAGCTGTGGTTTATTTGATCAGTCCAGATACTCTGTCTAGAGTGCAGCATCCATTACCTCTGGCTTCTTGCACAGGTACTGAGCTGCAGTGATTGCCAGCAGGCACCGCTGGGTGGGTTTCGGTGGTTTTTGGAGCTCTCGTGTGTGCTCGGCACAGCTGGGAGGGGCTCGTTCTTGCTGCACGCAGCTCATCCCGCGGTGAGGAGGTGCTGGGGCAGCCCCCGAAGGGTGTGTGCAGCACTCCCGGTATTGCAGCCTTCCTTCCCCTGCCTTTCTTAACGTGACCTCCTCCTCCTCCTCCGCCCGCACAGCTTGGCAGAGCGAAGGGCCGCGCTCCCAGCTGCCAGCCTGTGCGTGGAATCCTCTCCTGAGCTTTAATCACTGTTTACAAGCCGTCCCTGGGTGTTGGAGGAACCCGTTCTCTCTGCGAGGCTTCCTGCGGGAATTTCCTGGCCTTTGGCCACCCACGTGCGGATGCGAACGGGGAGCTCGGCTGTCCCCGGGCTGGCAGCGGGAGCTGCTGTTCACATTGAGCCTCACGTGAGGCTCCGGGAGCCTGCAGGACCATGTGCTCCAGGCACGTGTCCCTGCCCTGTGCAGCCCGGCCCAGCCCGGCTCGGCCCGGCCCGGCCCCGCTCCTGCCGCCCAGCGTGCCCGAGCTGCGCCCTGCGCTGCCGCCGCCACTGCCGAGCAACTGCAGTCTGCGCTAAAATGCTCTCTGGATCAAAGAAAGATGCAAAATATACTCAGGCAAATATTAAAAATAGCCTGTCACATGATAACGGGGAAGAAAGTGCTGAACGCACAGGCTTGGTAATGCTGGAAGCAAGAACACTGTGTCTCCTTCAAGACAGCTAATTTTAATATTCGCAGTTAAATGTTGATTATTAGTTAAATAATCGCTCGGCTGCGTGAAAGAACTTGAAGTTAGTTCGGAGTTCAAACAGTAAACAGCATGAAATAATCTTGGGTGTTAGGCTCTACAGACAGAGCTCCTTGTGCAAGGAAGGGCTATCTAGACTTGGGATGAGTGCCCATATAGGGAAGACCTAGGATTTGGGGATTTTTTTTTTCCCCTTAAAGCTATTTCAAGGATTTTTTCAGTGCCAGGCTTGTTACAGTTACTTAGAGAAGTACGATGTATTTTTCAGAGCTTTGCTTCCCATCTCAAAGTCCATTGCAGAGTGATTGAATGGTTCTCAGTGCAGTGATTTGATTTTTTTTTAAGGAGCGAGTACACCCTGAAGTCTTTCATAAAACAATACATTATGGTGAAGAGAGAAGACCTCATCAGGGGATGTATACAAAGACACCAGTATTATCTGATTAGATGAAACTGCTAGGAAACACATTAAATTTTTCCATCTCAACATATTTTTATGACAGCAAATTGGCAATTGTGGAAGCTGCAGTGGCCAGATTCTGCCAATTAATCTCGGCAATAAGTACTTTGCTCCTCATGTGGTCTCCCTGATTTCTGTATTGCTCAGCAGGTAGGCAGCTTGTTGACTGCTCTCCATCACCTCGCAGGTGGAGCAGCAAAATGTCACCATTCACTCTCTTGTCATTCATCTTTCTGGAATTTTTTTTAAAGGGGGTAACAGCTCTCAGTGGCCAGTGAATTTTTTACAGGATGAAAGGACTTAGTCACCGTCAGGAAAAAGGACTTTAGTGCATTACGAAATCAGAAGTTTGGTTGCCTGGTAGTACACTATGGAGCTGTTTAGTATTTATATCACACAAAACATGAGCATAGGGTTCTTTTTTTTTTTTCTTTTGTTAAGTCTTCCTTTGATAACAAATAAAATATATTTTCAATATTTTGTCTGAATTTCACAGAAGACTGGTAATCAGAAAAAAATATTTCAGCTAAGTTATTTTCAAGAAAAACTGTGTGTTGATCTTGAGTAGATAATGAAAGCTCTGAAAAAAGCCATTTACTTAAACTTCAAATCTATTCCACTTAATTGACTAAGTTATAAATAATCACTTCGTATACAAAATGAATATAAAATGCACAACTGTGTCAAAATGAATGTATGACAGACAGGTTTTTTGTAGCTTGTATAATTTTTTTTTTTTTTAAATGAACAAATGGTGATAAAGATGCTCTCCGTTTATCACAAAGCTGAATTTGGTCCTGAAAGCTTGAGAGCTGCAGTGTGGAGAGCTAACACAGGTGGGTAAGACAGCATGTGTCGCAACATTCCTTCTTTTTTTTTATTCTGGTGCTCTTCACAGCACTTCAGCTTTGCATGACTGAGGTGCTATCCATCAGGTTTTAAATGCAAAATATTGTTCAGCCTCTCACACTTCTGACACTCTTGAAGCTGTGGTACAATTCTGCTTCCCCTGTCCCATTCTCTCAACTAAGTTTTGCCAGGGCTAAATTTGGCCCAGATTTTTGTTGTGCACCCTCCAACACCATTGCTTAGCTCCTCTGATGTGGCAAGCTCTTGCTTCAGGGTCCTCTGCTCAACTTTGAGAGAAACAGCTCTAGCTCTTCATCCCACTGGCATTATTCTCTTGTTCATATTACTTGCAATTTAATGAAAACAGGCACTGAGCATCTTAGAGCTCTTTGTTTTGGTGTATGGCTATTGTAGGAGGAAATAAAAAAATTGAAATTGCATTAGAGTTCTAGAAAACTCAGCTCCTTGTTAACTGGAACACAAATGTAGATCACTACTCAAAACAGTTACGCATTAGTATGTGTTTCCTACAAGCAAAGCTACAGAGGGCTGGAGCAATAACTCACCTGTAACCAAAGGTCATCCTTAAATATGTAGTTGTATAAGCAGAAAGGCAAAAATACAGAGTTTGGCAAAGATTTGTTGGAGATGGAGAATGGTTTAAAAAAAAAGGCATTCTTTTCCAATTAGCCTTAGGGAGCTCAGCTTGCTGTAAATTCTTTGTTCTGGAACATGGCTATGGACAATAGGTCAAAGATTAAGTAATTCATTACAGAACTGGTTGGTTCTCCTGAATTTGATAAACAAATGAATGAACAGGGTTCTCTGCCCACAGCAAGATCAATTAATTTATGTGGCAGTGATTGGATCTTAAGTTTTATTTAAAACACTCGCAAGGCCTCCCTGCTTGCTTAATGTCTGTGTGGACATTGGTGTCTTTGAGGTGATGGTCACTCAGCAGTCATGGCACGGGTGAAAGCACTCCCAACAGAAATTAAATGTGGGGAGGAAGGAAACTGTAAATTGCATTTGGAAAAAATGAAGGAACAATAATGTGAAACTTCAAAGCACAAAATACTGCAGAAATGCATTTCATGGAACAATCAATGTTTTTCGGACAGCAAGATTACTGAAATAACAGCACTAAAACTTCTTGTAGAAGACCACATTGCACAAGGCTGCAGAACATAAAGCACAGGCTCAAGGCTTGCGCTGGAGCAGAAGTGTCTTAAAACAATTCAGTCATTTTTACCAACTCACCGTTGCAACATTTGGAAATGAGTCTTACTCAAGCAAGAAGTCTGCCTAAAAATCCAGCTGTGTTCTTGCCTTAATAATGCTTAGTAAGTAGGAACTAAGCACTCAAGCCCAAATCCTGTTCCTCATCAAAACAGAGAGGGTTAAACTGAATTTGAAGGGCCCTGCAGCAGTCAGCCCTCAACTGCTGCCTCTCTTTGTGCTGGATAGTGGAAATATGGATGGTGGTGACGTCTGCAGTCCCTGCAGCTGCAGCCCTTTGGTGGGCCCTTCTGGGCACGTAACTCCTGCAGCTCCTGCTTGCTGTGAGAGATGAGCATTGGGGTATTTTTTTGTTCCCATTTTTCTATGAAAACAAACCAAATCTGGTCATGCTAGGTGTGTGTGGCCTCTTGCCTGTTCCTGCTTGCTCTTTTTTGATATATCAACTGATTTTAACCAAATGTAGCAAGGAAGTTGTGATTTTGAAGAATTAATTGTAGTCCTAAAATTTCATGAAAATAAAGGAGTGGATGTATGAGTGAATACAGGATGGAAATGTGTTGCTGAGCAGGAAGAGTAATGCAAATGTGCATTTTCTACATCAGAAAATGTACATAAGACCTTTAAAATGCGTGATCTGTGTGAAATGCTTCTAGAAAACCATTTTAGACACCGTGAGATGGCAATTCACTTTGAGAAAAGAATCTGCAAGAAGCCAAATTTAATTGGTTTAGTGTGTGTTGGAGAGAGGGGAGTCACAAACTTTTTCCATTCTTCTTCTTCTTCTTTGGAACTCCTCAGCTTCTCAGGTTCTGTGATGAGATGAGAATTTGGGGTTTCATTTAAAAAGAGAATTTAGAAAACAGGCTGTAAGGTTTGTAAGCAAGACCTTGGATGTTCTGATCCTGTGCAATGGAATGATCTTGATCCTCTCCAAAGCCAAGCACAGTTATTTTACTGAAAAATTTTCTCAACTTTATGCATCCGTGCTGTATCCTTTTCCTCTTGTGCGGCAGAGTCACCCCAGCTCTGCTGCCTCGTTTGAAACTACTTTGCAGTGATCTGACTTCAGATTTGATGGCTCTTATCACAATTATTGCAGTGTCACGTGCGGGCGGGCCGCCAAGTGACCTTGTGCGTGCATCCCGCTGCTCATCCCGCCCTGCACACAGAGCTGGCTGGCTCTCATCTGCGAAATTTTCCACCCTGCCACCGGAGTCTGGGCTGCAGCGAGGTCAGGAGTCAAAGAGGAACAGGGGAGAGTGAGAGTAGGCTAAAAATGTTGAGGGATCAAAGAGGGAAAGTAGGTCGTGGCAGGGTACGTGTGCTGGGAGGAGGCTGGGGGAGCACAAGTGAGGGGGAAGATTTGTTTTGCTGTTGGCTTTTCAAAGTTGTGCAATTTAAGAATTGTATTAACCTGATATGACTTTGTTTTTCTGCCAGATTAGATATGTTGAGTTTCTTGGCATTGTGCAGTGTACAGTACATTGTGTGCTGTAAAATGCGGGTGTGTCGGGATGGAGCTGTAGTGACACAACCCGCTCTCGCTGTAATGCAGCACTGCTGGCTGGACTCCCCTGCTCTGTCTCCCCCAACATGTACTTGGTAGGGCATTTTTAAACCTGAGAGAACCTCCCTGTGTCCCTACATGCTGGTTCCAGCACAGCATGAAGACATTTTAGTATGGTTTCTGATAAGGTAACGCTTACCTGAGGTCTAAGAACTTCTTTGGTCTGGACATGGCATATGCAGTATTAAATGTCTCTAAAAAAGAAAAAAAGCTGTTTGAAAAGACACTCTAGAGTCTCTTCCTGCTTCCTCAGGATTAAGTTGGAGAAAGTTTATTGGGAAATGGTGCAATTTTTTTTGTCTGCCTTTTTTTTCGAAGAATGTAAAAGCAGATACAGATCTGAAATAACTGCAGGTGCTGAGCTCACTGTTGTTTGAAGCATACCACAGCAGCATATCAATGTCAAAATAAAATTTTCACGGTAGTATATGTTTGCTCAATGGTTTTGGTTATTTGTTTTTGGTGCTGCATTCACCCTGAGATAATTCGGTTTGGTGTATCCTTTTTATACACTGGGCTTGCCCTGTGAAACAGCCCAATTCTCTGCTTATTGCTGGGTGAGGGTGGAGTACAAAGAAGGCTGCCGAGAATCACAGCCCTGTCCAGCTGGGTGATCACTGCTCTGATTAATAAAGCGTGTGAAGACTTTGGGGAGTGAAACTACAAATACCGTGGGGCACTGTTGTTTAATTCCTACTCTGGTTTTCCAGACTTTTCCAAGGGCCTGAGCTACCCAAGCAGGTTAGTCATGAGGAACTGACCATAGCATGGCCTTTGTCACAGCTGTCTAAGGGCCTGCCCTCTGTATCAAGAGCTGTACACTGAAAACTGAGGAGTTACATCCCTGCCTGTAGTGAAGATTGTTTCTCTTGGAAGAGGAGAGCATAAATAACAGATCAGGTTAATAAATCACATATCTAGATTGTGTCATGCTCCTCAGCCATGTGTTGTTACCGTGTGTTACTCTACTAACTCACAAAGGCAAAAAGGCACAGGGTTTGCTCACCAGGTGAAGGTGTTTCTGGAGTGGTAGAATATTTTTTGAATTGTTTCTGGAGTGATAGAATTTTTTTTGAGAGCAACACCAACGAAGTAAAATGGAGCAGGAAGCTGACCTTGTGAACACCTGCATCACTCAACTCTATACTTACATGAGAGAATTAGGGAAGAGTTCAGCATATTTAAAGTTCACCTGCATATCTGCCTTCTGAGGAGGTTAAACCACAAGCCTTCAGTAATACACGTTGGACAGCTGTGGTTTGGGTGTCTGCTTGAAACACCTTGCCTGTGGGTGCCTTGGCACTTAAAAAATCAGGGCATGGATTGTCCAGGCTCCAAGGCCTGATGTTGACCATAATCACGTGGCTGCCTTCAGTAAGGCTGATCTTTCACTTGGACTGTGCCCATCACCAGATTTAAGAAGCACTTTTCCAGAGTCTCTTACCTGCTCAATTTTCTCAGTGTGACATGGTTGATGTCATTGTTGAAAATTGTGGTAGTCTCTGTCTGGAAACCGTTCTGAACACGTGAAAAGGAGTCATTAGCCAAGGAGAAGGAAAGAGCTGGAGGTGTAATTGTCAACTCGTGTGCGTCTCTGGTTTCACCAGGTTCTGCACATGTCTGGTTTATCAATTTATTTCTGTTAGAAAGTAAACAAATCTCACTTTTCTTACGTACTCTGGTGACTGCTTCAGCCCAGTTGCTCTTATCTGCAGAAGGGATGTACTTTTGAGGTCTTGTGTTTGGGGGCTTTTCTTTCTGCATCCACACGTAATCTGCTCTCAGGGATCATGTGCAGCACTGATGCTGGCCAGGGATGCTGTTTGTCTCTCCCTAAGTCAGTTATTTAAAAACATTATTATTACTACTATCAAAATATATTACCTGATCATGGGAGCAGCTGTTACCCCACATGTTTTTCCAGTTGAATCCTTTGGCCAGGTTCTGTCTCACTTCATGGATGTTTCTCTGTGTTCAGCAGTGGCTGTTTGAGGGGTGTCTGCACAGTCTGAACCCTGGGGGATGTGCACCATCCATCCTGGGCCACATCCTGGCCAGGCTGAGCACCTCGGAGTCTCCTCAGTGTGGGCTTCAAAATCACTCAACATTTTGCATTTTTGAAACACTGACGGGTAGCTCTCAGTCCTATCCTATGATGAATTTCCAGTGCCTTTTTCAAAGCAGCTTCCCTTGCAGGCGCTGGTGGTGTGTAACTGCGTGGAGATCCAGCTGAACGCTGGGTGCTGAGCCCTGGGAGCCCCGTTAACACCTCATTAAAATCCACCACTGGCAACCCAAACCTATAAGCAAACTCCTCAAGTAATTTTTCCTGCTGCCCTTCGGTTTGCAGCCCATGGCTGGTTGTTTCCCTCTTTGTCACGTTTTCCTAAGCTGCTGGTGTGTACAGTCTGAAGATCACATTTAACCAACACAAGGAAATCAGCTTGGCCCGACGGGCTTCTCCATCACGTGGCTGCAAATGTGTTCATTCTGTTCTGCCAGATTATGGCTGGCTGAGCAAAATACAGTGAAGCTCTGGGCTGCTAGCCAAGCTTTTATTTCAGTGTGGAGCTTACAGCCACATATTTGCTCTTTGGCAGGACATCCACTGGGGTATATTTGGATAGTAATCTAGCATTGTTTTGCTGCTTTTTTCTTTTTCTTTTTTTTTCTTTCTTTCTTCTTTTTTTTTTTTTTTTAAGCACACAGATAGTATAATCCCAACACTTTGTCCAGTCTCTGTGAGATTTCTCAGTGTGCACCATTATGTGTGTGCACTCAGAACTTGTAGCTGTGACCTTTGATAAATATAAGTCAAAGCAATTAACTTTCTTTTATTGAAAAATGCTGGATGTCCTACTCTTTTCCCCCTCTGTGCTGATAACAGAGCTGTGTTGTTACTCTTTCCAAGATCAAAAGCTTCACTAGGGTTTGATTGAAGTCCAATTATGGAAGGAAGTAACTGTGCTGGAGCCCTGAAAATAGCAGTAATTGTTAAAATAATAAAGTGTGTCCTTGTGTGTCTTTATAATGTTTAAAACTTCTTTTGGGGTGGAAGGGGGTGGCTTTCCTCTAGCTTCAAAATGAAAATATTCGTAAATGTTTTGGGAAAATAGGAGTGTGCTGTTAGAAGAATTTCTTTTCTCTGGATTTCTTCCTTCAGTTCTATTCTCCCCCCAAAGCTGCCTTCCTCAGAAGCTGTTTGCATGCAGCCCGACTCATGCAGGAAAATAAAGCTGGATTTGATTTTTAACTGTATGGGAGGCTTTGAGTTTGGGAGAGGGATAAAGGCTTTACGATGCAAACTCCTTTATTTCTCTGTGAAACAAAAATGGGCTTTTCAAAATGCAGCGTGTGTTGGACAGTTGGCTCTGGGTTTGAAACCCCAGCATCTCCAAGGGCACCCTTGTATGAAAAAGCAGTACAAAAAGACATATTGCTTGGGGAAGGGGTACAAAACATGAGGGCAAGGAGCAGTGTTTGAGGGGCAGTTCCTGTCATCTTCCAGAGGGACATCGCTCTTCCAGTGTGTGTGCAGGGGTTTGATTGGTTTGGTTTAGATGGATGGTATTGAGCCTTGAACTGTGGGGCTTTGGTTACTTTATCAAAAACTTGGAGCTGTGTCTGAACAGATCAACACTGGCAAAGCTGAAATACTTTTCACCAAATCTATATGTTGTTGTTTAGGATATAAATATATTTTTGCTTCCTCTTAGTCTTTCCTGCATCCTCAGAGGAGGGAATGTGGGAGAAAGCCTGGTGGTGAGGTTCTCATCTGGAGTCAACTGGCAGAGCTTCAGCCAGGGAGAGCTTTGGATTTTGATCTTAAAACCCAGCATGTCTAAATGCCTATTTGCCAGTTGTGGTGTTGAGTTAATTGAAACACTGATGTGAATAAATAGAAATGAAAATGATAATATGACCAGTGATTGCCATAGGGGCTGCTTTGGTGATTGTACAGCTGGGACTGGTTTGATATTACAGCAAGATTTTACCAGGGTTTGGTTCTGTTTGTTTTTGGTTTTTTTAACTCACGTGCTTGCACACACATCTGATACAGGTAGGACAAGATAATCCTCATGTGAAAATCCATCCATATGTACTTTTATTTCAGCCAGCTGGACTCAAAATCACTAAGTAATTGAATAAAAATCTCTGCATTATAGATAAATGGTATCAAGTAATAAGCCTAGAGGATTGTATGGAGCGGGACTAGAATTTTCTTGGTCCCTTAAATTCTTAGGACAGAACCTGTTAATTTATTCATTTGAATTTTACTGTTGCACTCTCTCCACTGCAGGAAAAATTATTTAGTCTTTCTTATTTCCTTTAAATTCATCTATTTATTCTGACTGTAAGACAGCTTTATGTATATAACATCTATAAAATACTCTGCCTTTTCAGCTCCCTGCTCTTACTGGGTTTGGATGGATCTTCGGAATACAAACTGACTGCTTCACTGCCTTCTGGAAATTTTTAGTTATCAAAAGCCTTAGCAAGGGGTGCCCTGTTGGTGTTTATCCAGTTGGCAGCTTGAGCCACTCTCAAAAGAGCCCTGGCTGATCTCGAGGAGCTGCTGAAACTCATCAAGCAGGTTCCTGCCCACCAATTATCCAGTTAAGCAGAAAGAGGAAAGGTGTTTCTCTTGCTTGTGTTTTTTTCTTCGCTAAGTTTAACCCGTTCTTCCCAAGCCTGAGTACTTGTGGGTGTGTAACGTGGCAATGGCAGCAGGGAGGGGGGATCTCTGCCCTTACACACTAAAAACACACCAGGGTTGCATCCCTCAGGTGGGACAGACAGGCAGCTTCCAGCATAAATCAACAGCATTCTGACTCTAAGCTGAGTCCTACCCAGCATAGGGAAGCACCTCAACCAGCTTTTTGTCCACATTTTAACAAAATCTTAAGAAAATAAAAGAAATTCCCCCCTCCAACCAAGCCCCTCCCTACTTGAAAGCCAATAATGAATGTTTCATCACTGCCAGAGCAAATTTGTTGATTCCCAAACACTCCTACTGCGTCTTGCTTGGAAGCCTTAAATTGCTTGCAAAATAAGTGCTGGGGACAATATAAAAAGAGCTCTTTCTAGTAGAATTCTGGTTTTCAGTACATATTATAAGAATAAATAAATGCTCAGATGATAGCAGACAGCTATTGTCCACATCTGACTGTCTTCTGCATTGATTTTTAAGACAGGCCATGTGCACGGCTGCTTGCTGGCTATCAATACCAGATGTGTCTGTTTGGAATTCAGAGGGATTGTCAAGTGACAGTGCAATTGTGAAACAAATAATTTTGCTCATGATTACTGAAAATAGTAAATGAGTGGGTAGGATAAAGTGAAGAGATATTCTCAATTCCAGTCGAGAACAAGAGGATTAAATGACTCTCCTGACTACCATTAACAAGCAGTGACTTGGAGATTATTTTTCTTTTTTCCTTCCTACCTCCTGCCCAAGGAATTGACTCCATGAACAGCACAACCTCCCTGGATTCTCCAAGGGAGAATGTGTAAGGAGGCTCCTGCAGCCAGGGAGGGAAGAGCTTCTTTCATTTACATTGTTTTCACAAAGCTTGTTGGTAGCACATATGGATGCCTTGCTGCCAAATCTGTTGGAAATTGGCCAAGCTTTTGGGAGGGGGCTGGACAGACTTGCACAGCAGGACTGCACAAAACTCATTTCTCTGGGAAACAATTGTCAAGTACTGAGGGCACTGAAATGAAGTTTGCAAAGCAATTGAAGGGACTGAAGGGCCATTTGATACCTTAATTCTGTCGTGGCCATTAACCAGGTGCACTAGATACAGTCCTTGCCCACAGGCTGGATCCATGCTGGCAGATTTCTGTGTGCCCAGGACCTGTCTGGAGCACTGAAGTGTAATTTGGTGACTGCACTGATTGTTTTGGAAGTGGCTGGAAATGCTCAGGAAGAAGCAGATCAAAATACTCATCAGCTTAGGCTGTGGCAGAGCTTGATCTGGATGCCTGAGCTGTGCTGGCTGAGTGGCCTGTGAAGTAACCTTTGACTATAGGTAGGGCTTTTATTTCATTTCCTAAGTAGCCCAAGGGTGTAACTGAATATTTACTACTTTCCACATTGCTTTTTATATTTTTAAAAGGAGGATTTGTGAGTGCACGCGTTGGAATGCATGTTAATAATAAAAATTGAATAGAACCTTTCCATCATCAGGATTTTATTGAGTTTTGCTTGTACATTGAACCCTCAAAGACCTTTTCCGGGCAGCAAAATGGAGGCCAAAGAGGTAGAGCCAGATTCTGGGGTTACTGAGCAAGGCAGCTGCAAAGCTGGGTGAGCTCCTCATCCCTGGCAGCTTGGACAAATCCTCTGAACCAGGTAAGGGTGGGTTGGGACTTCTGCTTCAGTAGGTGCCTCTTCCAGGCTGCAGGTAAAGCAGGTGAGGGCTGGGGTTGTGTTTTGGGTGGGCAGCAGTAACTGAGCTGGGTGTGAGTTGTGTGGAATGCAGGTGCATAAATAGCCTGGGCATGAGGAAGCAAAATATTTTCACCTGTGAATAGATAAGTTACTTCTGCTGAGGTGCACAGGAACACAGGGATACTTTCTGTAGAGAGAACACATTAAAGAGGGCATGAAACATCTTCATCGTGAGACCAGCTCTTAATTTATTTCTGAAAATTTGGAGCACCATAAATCTGCCCATGCCATTTTCTTTATTCCATCTGCATTTGTAAAAGGAGAACAAATAAAAATGTTCTGTAAGCTTTGCTACATTTAAGAAAAATATCATTTATATGGCACAGCTCTATTTTGTATAATTTTTCATATCCAAAATACAGAGGGCTTTAGAATAGATGAAGAAAAGCTGCGTATCTGAGTTTAAGATAAAATAAGATGATCCCTGTGACAGAGACAGCAGAAATGATGTGATATGACAGTTGCTGTAGCAACACCACCTACTTCATGAAAATCAGAGCTAACAGGAGTGTAAAAGGTAAAGCCCACATAATTTTCCAAGCCTATGAATTGCTGCTGCCCTCAGCCTGCAGTGCTTTCCAGCTCTCCAGCGCTTCTCCTTCCATGTGGGCACAGAATAATCACCTTTTTCCACATGGCCAGCTCCTGCAGACCCCATCCTGTGCTGAGCAGGGGCACACAGTGGGAATTCTGCAGGTGACCTGGAAATAAGAGGGAAAGAACATGAAGGATTTTGTCCTGTCCTGTCTTTCCCCCCCCAAATCCTCTCAGAAGCCCCAGAGAACAGAATACTGCAAGGCCTGTGCTGTCTCTACAGAGGATGGACGACCATCAGTGTAAAAGCAAGCTGAGCAGTCAATTTACTTCCCTGGGACTCAGCTTGTAAAGCACTGGTGTGTTTAATGTGAATTGTTGAGTGGTTTAGACACAGGAGGTCTCCGGGATAAGGGCACTTTCCCCCCTCCCAAATAAACCCAAAACTGTGGTGCTCCATACCTCTGCATTTATAAAATGCTGACTCCTGTGTTTAAAAGCTCCCATCTGTGTTGAATTGATCAATGATTTGCCAGTGTACGTTGGCCTCAAGGTTACATTAAAGTATATTATTTTTAATATATTGATATTTTTAAAAGATATTGACTTAATATATTAATGGGTTTTGTCATTAATTGGTAGTGGAGAGCCATGCTGTATGTGATAGCAAGAGTAAAATCTTTATTACTTGTGG
Organism: Picathartes gymnocephalus; assembly: GCA_013390045.1. Classification (NCBI taxonomy): domain Eukaryota; kingdom Metazoa; phylum Chordata; class Aves; order Passeriformes; family Picathartidae; genus Picathartes; species Picathartes gymnocephalus. The sequence goes on from WEKY01053599.1 coordinate 73,050, forward strand.
ATTGGAGGAAGAGTGTTTAGAAGAAAGGGCAGTCTCATATGGAGTCAGGTTTTTCTGATCCCTTTTACTGGCCTGCCTTCTGAAGGCATCACAGTAAATGCAAGAAATAGAGGGAAGCTTGATTTTTGTGTCTTGGGGCATTTTAATTTCATTTTTGACATCGCTCACAATCTTCACAGGTTCAGCATGCCTGTTGCATTGAGAACATGCATAGTAGTGTGTTCCGAGGGCAGTTTGCAGAGGAGGTCACAAGAAGAAATATAAGTATTAGAATCCCAGGATTTCTACAAGAGATATTCCATCACCAGCCTTTTTCACTGTCTCTGTTTTTAAAAGGTTAACCCAAAGGTTTTGGTACATGTTGCTCTGTCTGGTCCATGTGAGTGCTGTTGTGAGGCACAGAAGTCTCTGCAGGCACTAGTTTGGGTTTGGAGGCTCCTCAGCAAAGCAGTTTCTTGCCATCTTCTGGTGCTCAGTGACTCCCTCACATTTAGAAGTGAATTTATCAGTGCCCAGTGTTCAGTGCTGTAATATCTTTTATTTAGGCTTGCTTTTTGAAGTTACCTGATTTTGCTTGTGTCTGACATGCCACCAAGACCTGTTTTATGCAGCAGCTGTAAAGAAGTAGTTACAGACACAGGGGCAGCATCCATATTCAACAGCGTGGAATTTTCCCTAAGTGGTGACGTGTTCCCTTCCTTCCTCTGGCCCCCTTTTTCAGGCTACCCAGGCCTGATGCATCTGTATGGTTTATAAATGGAGATAAATGCATCAGTAGAGAAAAAGCCACAACCACACACACTTTGTGTCTGCTCCTTGGGAATAAAGCTAGTATATAAAAGCAAGTTAGACCTCTGCAGTTATTGGGCAGTAACAACCCAAGTATAATTTTTTGTGTTTTGCTGTTTGTTTGTTTGGGTTTTTTTTCCAAAACATATTAGAGGATCCTAATTTAAGGCAGAGAGAAAATAAAATGTACTCAGCCTTACTTAGGTTATGAGAACAGTATGTTCCCATTCTGGCAGCTCTAATTCTTAAAACGTGATTATTTTATACAAATCACCCTCAATAAATTGTCACATAAAAAGTGTGCTTCGTTTTAGTGAAACGTAAAATGGGAAAAAAAAATTAAAAAAAGGAAAAAGTGACTGCAACAGATAGTTCAGATTTGTGTGCACAGAGCAGATCAAAAGAGAAGAGGAGATTTTCAAGCTCCTGTAACTCTGCCCAGTGACCTCTTTTCCTTCAGGGATGTATTCCAGTGCTGCTGATAGCATCTGTTGTCTGTCTCCCGGGCTCCCCATTAGCTGCTGATCGGGAGGCAGAGGAAATGTACCTGTTTCACGTGGCTTTTCCATGCCAGGTGAAATCTCCCTTGGCTGTGTTTTGATAACACACCCAGGCAAGCAGGGCTTGGGTACCAGCACCGGGTAATAGATCCATGAGTCACGGGTGGCATTTGCTGTCCGAATTACAGGAGGGCTCTTTGCAAGACCTGTTTACTGAGAGCGTGCTGTCCTAGATAGACAAGTAAACAGAACAATGGGAGAGGGACTGACTTGGTCTGGGGTGTTGAAAAGCACATTGGCAGTGGCACAGACACGTCTTGAGGACAAGCGTTGTCTTTGTTGTGAGCAGAATTCCACATGAGGGCACATTCATGGATGGTGAGGTTGTAGCAAGGAGAGGGTCTCCCAGGGAGCGAGGGACAAGGCAAGAGGAAACAGCCTCAGGCTGCACCAGGGGAGGTTCTTGTTGGATGCCACAAGAATTTATTCTCTGAAAGGGTGGATTAGCATTGGAAGGGGCTGCCCAGGGAGGTTTGGAGTCCCCATCCCTGGAGGTGTCCAGGGAAGGCCTGGGGGTGGCACTCAGTGCTCTGGGCTGGTGACTGGGTGGGGGTTGGCCACAGGTTAGACTCAACAATCTTGGAAGCCTTCTCCAGCTTCAGTGGTTCTGTGATTGTGCTATATGAGGCTGTTACCTAAACCAGGGACTCTGTCCATAGTTGTCCAAGGAAAGGAAAATGAATGCTTTTGTCTCCTTCAGAGCAGGTTGACAATTCTGATGCTTCTGTGGAACCTTCCCTTTAAGAAAAGAATTACTGTACTTTTTGAGGAATCTCGCTGTATGTGAATTGGCAGGTAACGAAAATATGCCAAAGGATGTCAAGAAGCGTCAATGTACCAGAGAATATAATCATCTTGAACTGAGACATGCTTCTAAGCCAAGTGTAAATTAAAATTAAATACCAGTGTGAATGTTCTTCCCTGCAGCTCTTCTTCAAGCCCTGTCCCCACTGAATTCCATCTTGGCTGATCTTTGTAAGGAAAGCAGCATCCTATGGAAAAATCAGAAAGGCATTTAGGAATGCTGTGGATTTCATGCTTTTCAAGAATTTTAAAATCCCTGTTCAGTGTCCTGAGAGCAGAATCAAACCCTCTGTTCCTCCGTGTAGCTGTTTTGCAAAGGAATTGTTCAGAGCAGGAACAGCTACTGTGAGGGATCTTGCAGGGGTAGTTTGGAAGGGAATAAAAATTGGATTTCCTGGTTGTTTTCAGAGATGAGGCCTCGTTGAGCTCATCAGTGCTGCCTTCATGCAGGCTTAATTCAAGGAAGGGCATTCAGAGTATCGATCTTACAGAAGAGATGTGTCTGAAGTCCAGGAGATGTAGTGGAAGATTTTACCTGCTGGTGCCTCCTATTTGTTTGTTTACTGTTTTTGAAAGGCAGAACATTGCTGGGCCAGCAGGCAAAGGGTATTGCATGCACTACATGTTAACTGCAGGCAGGACTTGCAAGAGAAGCCCTCAAAGATCTGCAAATGCAACCAAAGGCCACGTGTGCAGCCTCGGATAGCCAGCCCTATCCTTTGGAAATGCAGCCTTTAATTACATTATATCCTCTCTTTTCCCATTTTGCCTGCAGAGCTCAGACCAACTCTGGGCCGAGTCTGGGCCGTTTCAGGAAGGAAGTGGTTGTCTGTAGGATCTTGACCTCATTTACTGCAGATGTGAGAGGATGCAGGGAACAGCGGGAGGAGAAAGAAAAATCTGGCAGGAAGGACTGAAGGATTTTGTCTGGAGAGACTGGACTTTGCATAAAGTTTCGGCAGAATTACGAACAATTAATTTGATTTTGTGGAAGTGTCATACCACATGTTTGCTTCTCTTTCTGTGAGGAGCCCAGTGTGACGCCTTGGGTGGCTCTCACCTGTGTCCCATACCTGCAGAAGCCCATGAGAGTCAATTTGAAATGCAGCCAATGCCTACAACATTTGCTAACCTGAGAGAATGATGCTTTGATTTAATATGTCTGTTCTTCATCTGCAAAAAGTAGTGTTGCCCCTTCTTTCATGGGAGTCTTGTGGGGAAGAAGCTGTTTCTGAAGCACACAAAGCACACAGATGCAGTAGTTGTCAGTGCTGGAGGGAACTCCTGAAATTGTTTCTCTACAGGAGGTTGGAATAATTTATGGCAAATATATGGGTTTATTTGGATAAATCAAAATGGGTGAAAAAGTGTCTCCTTAAGGAGGAAAGAATCTGGGTAAGATAGTATGTGATTGAAACTCTGAAGATTGTTGCAACCATGACTATGCTTTGTACACAGCTCTTACACTTAATTTTAAGAACAAATTGAAAAGACAACCTAGACTTTCTCATGTGCCACTCTTAAACCAGGAAATGAGTAGAAATGGACCTGACAGCACTCCACAGTGTCCTGCTGATGGGACTGAGTAGAGGATGACAATTTATCCTCACTGTAAGGAGCTGAGGGAGGACGGGGAGCTTTGCCAGTGTTTTGTTTGTTGAAGAGAATCTGTGGCACCTGGGAATCTGGAGCTGTGTTTATACCATCAGCACAGGCACCCTGCTCCCCTGTTCCCTTCGACAGCGCTCCTCTGCTGAATGCATTCAGGCAGCCTTTGCTGGAACAGCCTTCCCCTTCCAGGCTCTCTCCCTCTCAGCCTTGGCTGCCAGTCTCAGCCGTCCTCGCCTTCCTCACCTCCTTACCACCTTCTCAGCTTTGAGTCCTAATCACTTAATGAAATCCTCCCCTTCTGCTCCAGCCTGAGCATGCCCACAGTCGGAACATGCTGCCCAGGGAAGTGGTTGCATCACAGCTCTGGAGGTTTTTAACAGACACGTAGATGTGGCACTGAAGACGTGGTTTTGTGGTGGAGTTGGCAGTGCTGGGTTAATGCTTGGACTTGATGATCTTGGAGGACTTTTCCAATCTAAACTATTCTGTGATTCTTTGAAGTAACACTGACCCAGGAGCTGCCCTCTCTTCCAGTGCACAGGTCACTAGCACACTGCAGTGAAAATTCTGCCAGAAATTTTTAACAGGTTCAAAACAAAGTATTTTTTGTGGAACCTTTTTCGGGAAACTGTAGAACCATTTTGGCAGAAACACAGTTGGCGCACAAGAAATCCAAACAGAATGGTTGAAATCTGGCAAAGGCTGAAGGAACTGAAGACAGCATCCTCTAATGGGAAGTGTCAGACAATCTTAATAAGACTACCAGTCCTGCCTGGAATAATACTGTAGAGGCCCAGAGCGGGAGGCACACAATGCTCAGAGGGGAAATGACAATTCTTTCATAATTAAATGCACAAGGTTTGTAAACAATGCTGATATCTTCAAAAAGTACACATTTTAAAAACATTTTCCTGTGCCAGTCTTACAGTGTGTGTTAAAAGCAGTGAATTACGTTATGGTTGCACTGGGTTGAGATCCTTCTTTCCACAGGAAGTGTTTGCAGTCACCCCATGTTCAGCAAGATCGAGTTTGTGTAAGATAAGAATAAAGGAATGTCTGTGCCAGCTTGGAGCCCTGGTCAAAATACACAGATCTCCTGTTGCTTGGGAAGAAAATAAAGCTCCTATAGTAACTGCTTGCATAAAACACCCAGAGGGTCAGAGTGGTTGGGTTTGTCCTTCCTGTTGAGGGCAGGAAGATCCCAGTGTGTGGCTTTAGTCCTATCCACCTAAATGGTTTGGTTTCTGGAACCAAATACAATCCTAATAGCAGGGAAAATACATAGAATAAGATAGGATAGATAAAACATTGCTTATAATATTGTAAGTGAGAAATTATAACCTGACAAGATGCTGTCCTGAGATAAATCTTGACCTCCAGAATACCCCTTTTACTTTGCTTCCCGTGGGGATTTTTGCCTATCTCGATCCCTGCGCTCTTGCCATGTGTTCTGCAGTGAGAGAACCTTTCCTGGAGGCTGAAGCAGTTACTGCAGAACTGGATGACAGATGAGTCCAGGACAGGCTGTGACTTGGAGTAAGGGAACTATCCCAAATAGCTGGCCAGCTGCCAAGGGGATAGATGGCTTGGAAAACATACAGGGAGAGCTCTGGAGCAGCTCTGAGTGAGGATTATCTGTCAGTTTAACCACTGTGCTGCAGAGCCTGACTGACAAACATAAAGTACCTTCAGTTTATATAAAGAAAAATGATTAGCAAACACATGTTTTATCTCTGGGCTGCTAATAAATTGAGTAAGAAACTCCTCTTTTATTTCTCTCCAATGGGTGTAAAAAATAGGGAAAAATATTTTGATTAGAACATTTTCACTCCCTTTTCTTCCTCTCGGTGCTGTGTTCCAGCCAGCTGTTGAGCTGATGAGGTCTGTAGAAGGGCTGTGAGAAGGGAGATTTTCTGAATGTCAGACACATTTCTATGGGAATTGAATGATTCAGAATTGGGTTGCACATAATTTCCCAGGGATCTCTCGCAGTACAGATAAGAAGTCTGCCAAGCAGTAGTGCAGCTGAAGAGGTTATTTCCGTCTTCCCTCTCCTGGGCACAGCTGGTAGGTGCTACGTTTCAAAAAGGGGAAATTAAGAGTCAGGGTATGGTGATTGAACTCCCTATGATACCAGATCAGCATTTGGGTTTTTGTAGGTATTCAAAAATGCTGCTATGCTTTTGAATGGTGAATTTTAATTATTGCAAGCAATTAAAAGCTGCTATTTTTTTTACCAGCTGTTTGGTCACCTAGATGACACAAGTAAATGGCCTCAGGCCATTTCTCTGAGAAAAAGGAACCACACTGAAAATATTGCCATTACATTGGACTTCCTCACTGGCAGTTTCTGCCAGGAGGAGGAGGATGACAACTGAAAGGATTAGAACAGCAAGCTTTCTTTCAAGTCTTTTTTTCTGGAAATTTTTCCATTATGCTGGTATCTGCCAGAGCAACACCAAAAGCATTAGCGAAGGCAAGATGTTAGGGCAGCAGAATTGCTGGGGTTGTCAAAACCTGCTGGTCCCTTTGCCAGGAGACACCTGGAGCTGTGTCTGTCCTGGCATACTCCTTCTTGATTGAGTGGAGCTCTGCAAGTGGGAAAGGCTCCAGACAAAAGGCCAGTGTTGACATAGTTGTGGTCTCTCCAGGCCATGGTTGAGACACATCACTGGGGTGGTATGAGGGGAAGTTTCCATTAACAGTTGTTCCCGGCTTGCCTCCACCACCACCGTGGAACTTTGCAGCTGGATGTCCAAAAGAGCTTAATGCTCAAGAGTTCTCATTTCAGCAACTTAAATAGAGGGGGCTAAGTTCTTTCCAAAACACTTGGCAGTCATCAGCCCTCATTGAGAACAAAGCTTAAGCACATTAAACAGTCCAGCCACTTCACTGTTGTGAAAATTTGGCCGCCGTTGTGAACACAGAGTGTTTCAATAATGCAGAGCCTGGCAAAGGCATCTGGCTCCCGGTGCTGGGCACTGAGGGGCCTCACCTTGCAGAGTGGGCTTCCTCCTTGGCCAATTCCTTGTGCATGAGAGCCTCTGAGGAGCCCTTTCTGTGGCTGTTGTGACAGCTGGGAAGCTTGCTGATGTGAGGATTAGTCGGCTGCTGGGCACATGACACTCAGATTGCTGTGCTTATTTGACCTACCTCTGATTGCGAGGAATTTAGTGCATAAAAATAACAGCCCGAACAAATTTGGCAGGAGGATGCAGAGCGAAAGTGCCGTGCACAGCCGGGGAGAGGAGCCCGGGGAGCGGTGTGACGCGAGGCCATGCTCTGCGCTCCCGCAGCCCCAGCAGAGCCAAGGCCAGCGCAGCCCACGCTGTCCTCTTGGATTACAAGTTCCAGCACCGCAGAGATGTCATGGCCACTGGCCAGCGAACTAACGAAGACAGGTTCCTGGCTTGCACCATTGGCAAAACTTGACAGAATAAATAAAAAGATCCCGGGTGCCAGGAGTTGCCCAATGTGAAATGCTGGACAAAGCATTACTGGTTTTTCTGCCTGGGGCTTGAGATACCCTTGTTAACTCTGTTGTTCTTGATGGAGTTGCTGATCATTTGCAGGAGCATGACAGAACAGAGACTGGCAGAGGTGTGTGTGTCGTGTGGGTGCAGGACATCTCACAGGGCAGCACTCTTGGGCTTCCTAGTGACGATGTTTGGACACATGGTTTGTTCAGGCTTTAGTGAACAGCATTCCCCTTGAACGAGCTTCTCACTGGCCCTGGAACATCTTGTGTTTGCTGAAGGGCCAGGTCTGTAGTCATGAAAACTTTCTAGAGCAAGGGAGAGGAAATATATGCAAGGAGGGAGCAAGGCAGGACCTTGACTGTCGTGTCTTCTCCCAGATGGCTGTGGAGGTCCATTGCTCTTTATTTTGCTCTTGCATCGCTAAGATGCGATGCCTCAATTTCCCAGGTTTAAAAGGAGCATTTTTGCCCCTTTTTTTTAGAGTGATACTGTAAAATTTCTTGAGGCCAGTGAGTACAGAGCTCATGTAATTGTGTATTATGGCACGCTATAGATAAATTATAATATGCAGACTGATCCTGTATATCAAGAACTTCAGCAATATTTAAATACATGCTCTCTCACGTGCAGCAATTGGAAAGCTGGACCAGATTTCACAATCCATTTGACTTTTAGAAATATCCTTCAGGCTCACCAGAAATATTATAAAAATACTCAGAGCTCGTGTCTTGCTTCATTTTTATCTGTATTACAGAATGTGCACCGTTTGTAGGTGCATACATCTGTTTATTTGTCTGCAGTAAGGAATACCTGGCTGCTCCAGAACAGGCACTCACCCAAGGAGCTTTTCCTGTGTTTCGTGCTTTAAACGAGGCCGTGGCAGCCCATCCATCCATTATTTATCAGCGATGGATCGGCCCCCACGGCCGGCAGGGCTGCGGGGGTGCGCGTCCCTTGACGGGAGGTGACACTGGGGCAGGGAGGCGACTCAGACCCGCACATCGCCGTCTCCAGGAGGGATGAAACTTGTGAGAAGCCGCCCCGCAGCCACAGCCGTGCGGGCCGAGCCTCCCCCGGCTGTCCGGGTTATCCCGGAGCGCTGCGCTGCGAACGCGCACCCATCACCGCGGGCGGGCGGGGGGAATGCCGCTGCCGCCGCCGCTCCCCGGGTGTATTAACGAGGGACAGCTGGAAACGCCACGTTCCTAGCCCTGAGAGCGGGGAGAAGCCGCTGGCACCGCCAGTTCCCGGCTGGATTAGCGGGGGGCAGCGGGCAGAGCCACGTTTCCAACAGCGCATCCCGAACCAGGGACGGCAGCGCTCCGCAGTGGCGCACTGCGTGCGGCAGCATCCTTTCCTCTCGCTCCCTCTGCTGCAGCCACATCTCTATTTTGATAACTTTGATCCTCCTTTTCTTCTCTCCCCGGCCCTCACCAGCCTTTCCTGGAAGCTGATTTTATCAGCTCTAAAATAGGAGTTACAAAAGCTTTCCCTTAGCAAGCCCTGCGCAGTGCAATTCCCCCAGTGCACTTTCCGTGCGGTTCCCATATTATTAAAATAAAAACTACATTGTTAACGCTGGCCTTGGAATTAGAAATGGCATATAATGTTTACTGTTTTACACTCTAAATATTGCAGATGTGGGCACAAGTAAGGAAATATTACGCAGCCACAGGATGTTTTTGTAGTTATGAAAGCCATCATATCACTAAAGTCAAAGTGAATTAGCAAATAGCCAAAATTATAAAAGAATGTCTGCTTCAATCAGAAGTCCTCCCTCTGAAGTCTGCGAAGCTTCTACTTCTGAGGCATGTGAAAACTTCTGAAAATTCTGCCCCCGGGGATACTCCATGTTTAGGCAGCTGACTTGAGGATCCTATATTTGGAACCTTTGGTTGAGATTTTAAATTGGATTTTTAGTGGGAATGGTGCCCAAATTGGTGCTGTAGGATCTTGAAGGCTTTATCTAAAATCAAAAAAAGAAAAATGGGAGGTATATCACTAGTTTTTATTATATTTTACATACAATAAAAGAGAAATGCAGCAACGATAAGTGTCTTCTTCATTTTTGCAGAGCATCTTTAAGGAATTGTTGTAGCCTTTCATGTTGCTGGTTTCCTTCACTGTCTTTTAGAATATCCCTGGTAGGATTTCATAAAGAACAAATAGCAGTCTCCTTGGAGTGCTTCAGCACAGCTGAAAGTACACTTTCATGAGATGCTATTCATGGCAAGTATTGTACATTGATTGTAAAATAAACACACTCTCAGAGGTATAACTGTGAGGGGTTACAGTGTGCTGATAAATCTGAACTAAATGACAGTACTTGTGATCTGTTCCTGAGCATGAGATCCTAATGAAGTGGCACAGGTTGGAGCAATATGTCTTCTGCCTGCAGTCCAGTGCAACTCATTGTTGGATTCAGTGATGTTACGTGGGAATCCAAGATTAGCAACCAGAGTTAGGAACAGATTCTGAATATAAAGGCCATGAGCATGTCTGGATCAGAATATGCACCTTACAGAATGGACACTAATGTTTAGCAAGCGTAGATACCAAATCTGAAGGGAAAGCTGAAAGCATTATTGCTTGTAAAGTATGTAGAGATCTTCTAAAATCTTTTGATACAATTAACATTTCTTTTTCTAACCCAGCTGTATTGATCTTGTACTTCTGTAGGTCAGATCTTGCCAGCAAACCGGAACACACCCAGCCCCATTGATCCTGAGACTATCCAAGTTCCTGTTGGCTACGAACCTGACCCTGCAGATCTTGCTCTGTCCAGCATTCCTGGCCAGGAGATGTTCGATCCTCGCAAGCGCAAGTTCTCCGAAGAAGAGCTGAAACCCCAGCCCATGATTAAGAAAGCTCGCAAAGTCTTCATCCCAGATGACCTGAAGGTAATTTGGAACTGGTGACGAGCTGATTCCTACAGGGTCTCTGACAGTTGCTCACTGAGGTACAGGTTTGGAGCATTAATCTGTTTTGTCATGTAAGGTAAATCTTTCAATCTAAATCTAACTTTGCTGTAGAATAAAACTGTTCAGGGTTCTGGATGAGACTGAAGGGAGGATGTCCCTTATTAGTTATGCAACAGTTGAAATTCATGAGCTCAATATTAATTTCCTTTGTATGCCAGAAACTTCCTGCTTGACCTTGGACAAGCTTGCTTTGTCCCATATTTCCCACTTATGAAACAGCCTGATCATGTTTCCTTTTTCTTCATCCTCTTTCTATTCATGTTTCCTTTTTCTTCATCCTCTGTCTATTCAGCACAGGCTGTGAATCCGTCAAGGAGAATGGAGGACCCTGATGATGACAAACTGAAGTATATTGTGTCTTGTTTGGAAGTTGCTGTAGCTCTGTGTTTAATAATGAATGAGGACACTGTAGTAAAAACTGTATTTCACTAATATATATTCACTAATCCAGGTGAAAGAATCTAGACAAGTGGTAGGAAAACGGAAGAAAACAGAATTTTTCTGCTGAGAGGTGTATTTTAATACCAAATGTAAAATACAATACTACATCAATATTTTAAAAGAAAGAGTCTGTGCCACTTACTGCTTCTGAGATGTGAAGAGCAAAGTGCATGAAGATAGCAGGAAAATTGATCAACTGATCCAGGTTATCAAACACTCTTAATATTATTTGCAAAGTTGTTTTCCCAGTACGTGCTTTCCAAGAGGATCTCTTATCAGAGGCAGTCAGGGCAGAATTTCATTCTGCTGTTGCTACTGCCCCCAAGAGACACAGCCTGAAAGCTTGTTGGAGTCAGTGGGAATGCCTGGCTGCATGTGCAGGGAGCCTGGGATGCCATGTGTTTGCACCAGATTGATAGCATTAGAGAAAGCAGCTATTTTTATCCCTAAGCATGCTGTGGTGCAAGTTAAAAGCACAGAAATCACAATCCCAGTAGTGTTCGGGTTGCTGTCACTCAGCTTTCCTGTGCAAGGGTTTGCCCACACCTTGTTGCTTACCTGGGCAAGTTCTACTGCCTGTGATGCCCTGTTGGGTTGCAGTGCCCGAGGGAGAGGTATTTGCTGCAGGAATGGCTGGAGTTTGCTCCTTGGTGCCGTTTCTCCCTTTGTCATGTCTCCCAGGTACCCTTATTCCTCAAAGCAAGCTTTTGGCAAAGGTCCTGTTGGCCGGAGGTGGAACCCAGCAGTGCAGCACAGGAGTGAAACAGGAGTTCAGGGTCTCTCATTCCCTGGGGATCACCCCATCACTTGCCCTTGACTCGTTTCAGAGTGCTTGACCCAAGCTCTGCTTCTGCCCTGGCATGTGGAACAGCCTCTGGGTTCTGGGGGAGGGTAAGCAGATTAGACCAGTCAATCGTCTCTGGGCTGCATGTGATTTGGAAATGCCAGCCTTACCTCTTTCAGGCCTGGATTAAGGGATTTGCCATAGCAATTTGTTAAAATAAAGAGGGATGAAGCCTAGGTGGCACACTAATAAATTGCTTAAAGCTGATTTTTATGGAGTGAATTGAGAGGGGAAATTATAAACAAGATTTGGGTCATAGCTTTTTGCTGTGTGCTTGTTTTTTTGGAGGATTTTGTGGGGCCCCATCTACGCACAGGTGAAGAGCCATTTAGAGATAATGCTGGCTCCAGATCTGCATTCCTGCACGCTTTGTTGAGCCAAACTGATAGAAAGCAGTTCAAGAGCCCTCCTGCCAGCAGTTGTTTTGCTCCTGCTTTGCCCTGTGCAGCAGCAGAAGGTGCAGAACAGCAGGATGAGGCCGGGCTGAAGGACCCAGGAGTGGTGGGTGTTTGCTCAGTGCAGCATAGGAACATCTGGGTCTCCTGTCCTGTGCTGGTCCTTGGGAGATGCACAGGGAAATGGAAGCATGTTAAGATAAAGAAAGAGGACGTTTGAGCTCCGTGACTTGGGCAGGCAGTTTAAAGGTTGAGTGGCTGCATCACTTGTACTCTGCAGGGGACTGAATTTCACTTTTCACGAGACATTCTGCCCCCTTTGTATTTCCTGACTTGTTCCAAAGTTCTAGAACTTAATTCAGTTACGAAGCAACATCAAAGCTGCCATTTTGCTGAAGGCCACTCCATTGGAAGAGTGGAAAAATCAGGTGAAATTCAGTAGTTACTTCAAGTCTTTGATACATCAATGCAGTAAGGCGATCTAGAGGCAAGTCTTCAGGGATAACACTTTGGGAATGTGTTAGCTTATGAAATCTCAGGTACTGGACCTGTTTCTGTCCAATGCTTTTTTTTTTCCACAGTCAAAGCCTATTGCACTAATCTCTGTGGTTGGTCCCAGAGCAGCCGTCATCGCTGTGCCAAGGAATCCTCCTGCAGTGACTTAGTGGTGCAGACAGGAACATTTTGGGGCTCTGTAGAGTGCTTTGAACATTAAAAAAGAGCGTAGCAGTAGGTGAAATGGGTGATAGCAGCCCAGAGGGTGAACCAGGTGTTGGCTGGCAGCACTGAGCAGGGCCAGAGGTAATCAGTGCTGCTCCAGCCGCTGTGCAGGGTGAGTCATGGCACGGGAAGGTGGATGTGCTAACTGGGTCAGCCGAGGTGGGAGATGGATTGTACCTCCGGAACATTGCTTCACATTTCCTTGGAGGAATTCCCTGTCAGGAGGACGAGGGGGTAACGTGTAAACATTTTGACAAACATGTGAGGGCACCTGCGCTCCCAGGGCGGGCTGTGCCGTGCAAAGCTGCCGGTGCAGTGCCACGGGGTGACGCTGGGCCCGCGGTGCCGGCGCTGCCGTGGTGAGCAGGTCCCGCCGGGCAGCCCCGCTGTTGCCGAACGCTGACACCTGTGTTTGCCTGTCTGTGTCACGAGCAGGACGACAAGTACTGGGCCCGGCGCAGAAAGAATAACATGGCTGCGAAGCGGTCGCGGGACGCGCGGCGGCTGAAGGAGAACCAGATCGCCATCCGCGCCTCCTTCCTGGAGAAGGAGAACTCGGCCCTGCGCCAGGAGGTGGCCGACCTGAGGAAAGAGCTGGGCAAGTGCAAGAACGTCCTGGCCAAGTACGAAGCTCGGCACGGCCCCCTGTAAATCCGAGGCGGGGGAAGTGGGGTGTTTTGGTTTTTTTTTCTTTTTTCTTTTCTTTTTTTTTTCTTTTTTTTTTTTTTCTTTGTCGCGGGTTGGCATTTGACTAGATGGACAATGTGTTTCCTGTTTGACAGCACCACACCCAAACCAACCTTTCTGTCTTCAGCACTTTACCAGAAGCAGAAACAAAACTGACTTAATGTTGTTGGGGTTTTTTTTCCTTTTTTTTTTCTTTTTGTTTGCGTGTACATGTCCCTGCGTGTGTGTGCACACGTGTGTGCCCAGGTCGGTGTCTGTGGGTGTGCATGTGCGTGGGTGTGGGTGTGTGTGCACATCTCAGCACTTCCCATTTTTATCAGCCCTCTTCAAAGGGTGCCACATTTTTACCTGGACTGTTGAGAACCGCCATAGTAAGCTTTTTATTATCTCTTTTTTTTTTTTTTT